>VYZX01011308.1:0-18635 GCA_013401335.1 Brachypteracias leptosomus | reverse complement strand
GAGCCCTAAACGGAGACAACTTGGAACAAGTTGTCTATTCCATGCTCTGGGAGGGACTGTGGGATCTCCACCTTCAGAAGTTTTCAGAGCTCAGGTAAACAAAGGTATGGATGATCAAGCAGTGGGGACAGTCCCACTCTGAGTGAGAAGTTTGACTAGTTGACCTCCAGAGGTCCCTTCAAGTCAGCATTTTTACGATTCTGTGTCCAGTAGGTCCCATGACATACCTGCTGCTGCACCGGTGCAGTTGTTCTGTACATACCAGGGTCACTGAAAGGCACAAGGTGTCTACCCAGTCCTGCTTTTTGACAAACAACCAGCAGCAAACACAAGCTTGTATGAGAAATGTTCAGCAAATGCATGACTCTTAAACTCTTGGGACTCCAAAATTATCAGAAACTGCAGAAAGAAGTCAAACATATTTCTGAAAACATACAGCTGGACTCTGTGGGCTAACAAAACACTATCCCAATGCTTCACGCTCATTTCCCATTTAAGAGACAAGACCCTTAAACAAGACAGTTCAAAATGGTAGGCAAATGATGCTGATTAGCTGCAAAAAAGACAGGAAGGAAAAGAAATGAGAATACTTTTTTCTTTAAGCTGTCTATCTACACCACTATCCTATTACCATAACTTCCCCAAACCTTAGCACTTTAGCTGAACTTTTAAGATAAATAATTCAACTATATGTGGTCTTGCCCCTTACCGTGCAGTAACAGAAAAAGGGAATGGCAAAGCTGGAAACAATCAAATAATGTAATTACTCATGCCAGCCATCTTCAGATCTCTTGTTAAGATTAACATTTCCATTAAGGCAATGCTTTCATTTCAAAACAATTAATTTTAAAAGCTGTGCTATGAATCAAAGAGCACCAACCAGAATTGTCAACACATAAAGCCACTAAAAATATACAGCAGGATGTTGGAAGAACAGAAATAAAAGGGCAATGTTTATATTAAAAAATTCAGTTGCATGCATTAGCCCAAATACCTCGCATCCTCTGTGCTGAGGGGTGGGATGGGAACTACCCTTCTCATATTTTATCTGTGTCAGCACTCCTTTCTGATGCTATCTCTGGGTTGGCCCAGCTTCATGAAGAGGCAACATCATACCATGCCCTATTCCTCCCTCGTGTGCAGTCTCTCAAGCCTGTGTAGAGACCCATAGTCGTCATTTGCATGACCCCAAATGCTGCTTTCCCTCAAACACACACAGCTCCCCTCATAGACAGGGATGTGCTCTTATAGTGCTGGGACCAAGCAAGACCAGCAAGCACAGGCACTGGAGCCTGTGGCTGGCCAGACACCTTCATGTCTTTCTCCCCACTTCTCACATGTCTGCATCCTGCATTTCTTACTCCTTAGGTTCAGGTGAGCTCAAAATGGAGCTGCAGAGTGGTCTCTGCTATGTCTGGGCCAGCTCCACCACGGAAAGGGAAAGCAGAAGTCACTTGGTCCCTTAGAGGCATCACACACTGAACTAGCTCAAGTATAAGGAGAAAGGAGAGGACTTTTTCAGATCTTACTTTGTTTTAAAATCTCTTTATTTTATACATATTATATCAGCATTTTACAAATGTTAGTGTCTAAGTTTAGATGCCTCTGCTTTTGTTACATCACTTCAGATGTATTTAGTATTTCTTTACTTTCTGAAGTTAGCACTAATTTGTGTAGTGCATGCACATTTGAAAGCTGGGTTCTCTTATTTGAGTGTAAACATCAGGGGCCAAATTTCAGCTGAAGTATTTGGGTAAGCAATTTTATTAATAGCATTTTCAGTTCTTTGGAATTTCCGCTCTTCAGGTTTTATAGAGATCAGCAAATCTACCATTTACAATTGCAACGACTGTGGAATTCTGCATAAATTTTTTTTTCCTCTATTTTTACCTGTAGCAGGAAGCAATAACACTCTAGTAAGCACCTCATAGATTGCTAAGTTGCAAGTACCTTAGATACATAGTTTAGAATAAATTCCAAATCAAATGTACACTCTGAGGGCCAAAACTAAAGTCAACATTACTGATAAGCAAACAGATATAGTATTTTGCCAGTAGTAATTCCTAAGTAATTGAAAGCGAGATTGTATTTATGTTGCTGTCACTTTCAGCAGTTCTAACTTTGACTTCAGGCATCAGTTTCAAGTGATTACAAAGAAAGAACATGTTCAGATGAGTTATGATAATCAGAAAACCTAACAAGCATATATTTTGCTGTTTACATTTCCAGTTAAGGCCAAATAATGACAGCTTGGAAGCACTCAAGGAGTATACACAGTTGGTGCCTACATCTCAGTGTCTGAGAAGTCTTTTGAAATAATGCTAATGAAATGAATTGTATTCTTCCACAGTATCTTTCCAAATTCTGTCACCCACAGAGTGTCACAAAAGCTTTCTCCATACTCTTCTTGGTTAACTCCCTGATTAAATGAAAAGAACATTAATATATGGAATAATAGGGGATTTAGCTCTTGTAGAGAAGACAGGTGATATAGAACCAGGATGCACAGTCATCTATTTCTGAATCTTCTTTTTCAAGCTCTGTTGTCTTCTCTCAGTGCTTCAAAAAATGGTAAGAGCTGATGAAAGGCAGGGCGCTTTTCTGGTAGCTAAATGAAGCACAGATGATGGGTATGGTTATTTAATTTGGAAATCATTCAGGAACTGTAATTTGTATTAGTTTTTCTTTATTTTAGCTTGCAGAAATTCATAGAGATAGTGATGATTATGAGGTAAAGAAAATTAAAGTTAATTTTATATCTATCATATTTTGTAATAGTTAAATCTTCTTTCTTTGTATTAACATATCTTCAAATACAAGTTATTTTTCTAATTTTCCTGACCATTATATTAAAAAACCCCTTACCTCATGCCAGCAGTTGTACATTATCTGGTAGATGACATCTGAAACCAGCTGTGGTCTATAAAGTCTGTAACCTCGAGAAACTTTCTCAATCACCTGCATGTTATCATAAAGCTCATAGGGCTGCTTTCCCAAAGTGAACACCTCCCACATTAAGATACCTGAAAAAATATTAATGACAATGGAAGACACAAAATGAAAGTCGGGAAATGCAAGATGACCCCTTTTTCCCAGAACAAGACACACATGCGACATATAAGTGATCAGACTCTTTATGGAGAATGTTATCCAAAGGTAAGTATGGGGATGACTGGCAAGTATGATTCTGTACCCAAATGTAAAAAACTTCTGCTGCAGAAGAAGGTAAAGTTAGATGATAAAGTTTAGTTACAAAATATATTTAACTTGGACAGTGATGGAGAAAACCAAAGACATAGCTATCCATGTACTGAAGTTTTTACAAAATAAACGCAAATATGTGTATGTACACAGAGGGAAGGAAATCAAAATGATTGCTACAGGTATCTATGTTTTTATAGAATAATATGAAAATTTTTACTAGGTTTTTTTTGAGTGGGACATGTAATCCTTTGATATCAGAGAGAATATAGTGTCAGCTACACATGCCTATAAAAACTGAATTATACTGAAACAACAGAAACACTGCATAATATAATCATCATTAATTCATAATAATAGCTTTGCAATAAACCTTCTTTTTTTTTTTTAACTGAATGTATGTGATAATCATACCAACCATAAAGTAAAGAAAAAATTGTGAAATATTTATTTTACAATGATATATAATAGTCCTGGTTTGAGCTAGAATAAAACTATTTTTATTCGGTGATTTTACTTTTCAGCTAAGTCTCTTCTAAGTAACTGCACTTTCTGAAGTTAAGCACATATTTTTTCAGGCAATATCTGCTGCTTGAAAGGCTAACTCCTGATGTTTACAGTTGCTACCAAGGATTGGTGTGGAGAAAGGCTTTTGCTTAAACACGCTCCTATAGAAACCAAGATCACTGCTAAATCTTCTGTACCACGTTGGGGTGCAGTAAAGTGGAAGGCCTCACCTGCGGGAGGGAGCGGCCAGGACAGGTGACCCTAAACTAACCAGCAAGATATTCCATTCCATATCTATCATATTCAGTATAAAGTTGAGGCATCATGAGGGTCAATCTCTTTTCTTCAATGACTGGCATCTGAGGAGGACTCTGTCCATTCTGCCTTCAATCCTAGTCTGTGTGTTCCTGAATCTAGTTCCAGAATCCAGCTCCCAAACCTGGTTCCCATCTGCCACTGAGTCCAGCCTGGGACTTCCCCAGTGTCTGCCCCACAGCATCAGTGGTGAAGGTGATGTAATTGTGTAATTGCCACGGAGGAGGGAGGGGCTGGGTTGGATATTGATTTAGTATATAATTGTATGTATTTCATTCTATTATTATATTTATTAAAGTTGGTTTAGCTTTCTTTTCCAATCCATAAATCTCTCTCCCTTATTGTCTTCCTCTTCCCTTTTGTGAAGGGAGAGGAGTTAATAGAGAGTATGTGTCATTTTTCTTGTGGCCAGTCCAGCCTTAAACCTTTACAGTATTTTTTTTTTTTTTAAGAAATTTATTCAATCTTTGACTTCCTTCCAGCTTGAAAACTGGAGCATTGTAATTTCACAGTGGAATCAGAATTAAGTAGTACCTGAATGTCAGATTTCCCTGATAAGAAAGTTAAAACCAAGATTTTTTGTTCTCTGACATCTGCTTTTGGGATATAAATACATTCATATTAGTTCAGTTCTTTAGCCCTTTAAAGACTCATTAGTTAAAAACAACCAAACAAGAACTGACAGATCCCACTTTTTCTTTGCTTTACTGCATCAATGGAGAGTGTTAAAATGAGACCATATAAGGAAAAATAATGTTTCTCATTGAAGTTAAAGCCAATATTGAAGTTAACAACAATAAAGCCTGGAGCCAGGATTTAATTGATAAGAGAAAAAAGAAAACATATCGCTAGAAAATCCAGCTTATGATTTAATCTTATATGTTATAAACAGGGCATGTATATTAGAAAAATGGCATGAATGAGCTGTTTCTGGGAGACTAGCTGTAGTTAAAGATAAGAAGCAGCCCAGCATTCGGAAACACTTTAATCTGATTTATTAACCATTGTTCAACCTCAAGAACAGTGGTTTTCCAATCTTTTATCAACTTGACAGCTGTCAAAATTTTCCTACTGGAGGAGCAAACCCATGTAAGTGGAATTTAAACCTGTTCACACAAAAGGCTCTGTCTGACACCTTTTGCAGATTTGCAGAAACCCTGAACAGATTCCAGGGATTTGTAGATCATGGCTTGAAAATCATTGGAGTAGAAGTTCAAATGTTTAAAATTGCTGTGTAGAAAGTGATCCTCAAACACATCTTAGTTTTGCTGAGATACTGAGTCCCAGCTCTCACAGACTCTCTTCCTCAGCTGGTCATGCACAGAGTCCACTCTGACCTCTGCAACTAACAGAAAAGCTCTTTTGACTTGGGCAGCACTGGTTTATGGTCTAGACATGCTAAAGACAGCATTTGATCTCCACTGACAGTTTACTTTACCATATTAAAGCACATAGAGCAAATGGGGAGCAGGCAGAGTTTCTATGTGCCTAAAAGAAAAAATGTAGGGTTAAAAAAATCAGAAGAGTAGGGCTTGGATGCATAAAAACATTAAATGAGAACATAAGCTGTAACTGCTTTTTACATTACTACAGTGTGTAAATGCCTAGCATTTCTGCTTAGTAAGCTGAGGAAACCCAAACATATTGGCATATATGCATACATATTTGTATGTCAAATTCCATACGTACCAAAGGCCCATACATGTGACTTGCTGCTAAATTTGGTGTAATGAAAAACTTCTGGTGCTGACCACTTCACTGGAAACTTGGTTCCTAGTGAGCTTATATAGAGATCATCCAGAACAGACCTACAAGGCAAGAACCAAACTTGGCTGTGAATGAGTTACAGTGAAATACTATTTACTGCTTCTTCCTTGTAGATCACAAGGTTCCTAAAAAAAGCCTGGGCAGAATCCCAAATTTCCAAAGGACACCTGGTAGAGGCATTAGCTATAATCTGTAGAAGAGATCATTGCTATCAACTTATTAGAGAAACAATGCAGAATCATAGAAATGCCTGTTGTAAGGCCCCCCAGCCCAGCCTCCTGCTCAAATAGGATTACTCCCAACATCAGATCAGGTCAGCCATGGCTCTGTGTAGTCAAGTCTTAAAAGTCTCCCAAGACTGCAATCTCAGTTTTCCTGTTCCACCACCCTCCTGGAGAAAAACCTTCTCTTACTATCCAGCCTGAACTTCCCAAGCTACAGTATGTGGCTGTTATCCACTGTTATATCACTTGGCAGTGATAAGACTTATTTGGCTCCACCAGCTTTGTAACTAAGTAGCTATAGGCAGTTTTTAGATCCCCTCTTAGCCTCCTCTTCACCAAACTAAGCAGCCTGCTCCCTCAGTCTTTCCTCAGTGGGCATCTTCTCTAGGCTGCTCATCCTCTCTATCTTCTCTCCATTGAGGATGCTGATTAAGATGTTTGTCCCCCAAATAGTTGAAAATCTTGTACCTTAAGTAAACTCTGAGGTTTCTTTAACAAACCTGACTAGTGAGATCTCTCAGCTGTAATTGGCCTTTAAGCCTTAACTTTTTGAGACAGCAGAACAACTTAACTCTAATCTCATAATGACTTATGGTCACGTATTGGGTTTGTATATCAAGGTTTTGATAGCGGGGAGGATATTGGAGTAGCTTCTGTAAGAAGCTGCTAGAAGCTTCTCCTGTGTCTGATAGAGCTAATGCCAGATGGCTCCATGTCACACTTGCTGCTAGCCAAGGTCAAGCCCATCAGCAATGGTGGTAGCATCTCTGTGATAACATATTTAAGAAGTGTGAAAACCCCCTGCACATTTTGCAGCTGGAGAGGGGAGTGGGAATATATGAGAGAAATAACTCTGTAGAAACCAAGGTTGGTGAAGAAGGAGGAAGAGGAGGGGCTCCAGGTGCTTCACTACCTAGAGCCTGTGTTGAAGACCATGGTGAGCCAAGCTGTTCCCCTGCAGCCCACGGAGGTTAATGGTGGAGCAGATATCCACCTGTAGCCCATGGAGGACTCCACGCTGGGGCAGGTAAATGCCTGAATGAGGATGTGACCCCGTGGGAAGCCCATGTAGGACCTGTGGACCCATGGAGGAAGAAGCCCATGCTGGAGTATGTTTGCTGGTAGCTCAGGAAGATCTACAACCTGTGGGAAGAACTCACATGTGGATGACTGGCTCCCATGGAAGGGACCCCACCCTGAAGTAGGGGAAGAGTGTGAGGAGTCCTCTCCCTGAGGAGGAAGGAGCAGCAAAAACGATGGGTGATGTTATCACAAGACCCATTCCCATCCCTCTGTGCTGTGGGGGAGGAGGTAGAAAAAATCGTGAGCAAATTTAATTCTGGGAAGAAGGGAGGGATGGGGGGAAAGGTGTTTTAAGATGTGGTTTTATTTCTCATTACCTTACTCTGTTTTGATTGGTAGTAAATTAAACTAATTTCCCCACATCAAGTCTGTTTTGCCTGTGACAGTAGTTGCTGAATGATCTCTCCCTGCCATTATCTCAACCCATAAGCCTTTCATTATATTTTCTCTCCTCTGTCCAGCTGAGGAGAAGTGATAGAGTGGCTTTGGTAGGCATCCAGTGTCCAGTCAGGGTCAACCCACCACAGGTCATTAATGGAAAGGAGGCAGTAATAGTTGTATCACACCCTGTGGCTTAAATTTCCTAACAGCCAGTTGCTAGCTGATCAATGGGAGTAAACTACATATACTAACATCATAGCTTCAAAATATTCCCAATTCTTTTGCTTACCTAGTCATCCCGAAGTCAGACACTTTCACAGTGAGATTGCTGTCAACCAAGCAGTTCCTAGCAGCCTTTAGTAGAGAAATGAGAAAAGACATGAGTGGAAAAATTGCAAAGAGAAGCAAATGATGTAATGTCTTGGTAATCTGCTAATAATAATTTCTGTCCTCTAGTATTTCAAGAATAATAGTAGTATTTGATTGAAGCAATTAAGTTTGGAATTGTAAGGGAACAGTAAGTAGCTCTTTTGGGTTTTTTTCCACTTTTTGGCTATTTATTGAAAAACGTTCTTTACTATTATCCCAGCTTTACAAATAAGGATATTTAGGGATTGAGAAACAG
Source organism: Brachypteracias leptosomus (assembly GCA_013401335.1). Taxonomy (NCBI): domain Eukaryota; kingdom Metazoa; phylum Chordata; class Aves; order Coraciiformes; family Brachypteraciidae; genus Brachypteracias; species Brachypteracias leptosomus. Next base: position 10,532 of record VYZX01011308.1, on the reverse strand, counting down.
AGGTGAGAAACCCTCATTCACCTAGAAAAACAGCAACAGACCCAGAAACTAAACTCTGTCTTTCAAATGGTGTCCTACTCTAAGGTCCTTTTCAACAGTCTCACAATGTAGTAAGGCATCAAATAGTGAAAAACATCAATTGGATTAGTCGTGAGGCACTAAAACCAGAGTGGAGCAATGAAAAGTGATTTAAACAGCTTGCTTTATGAAAAATTTGATATAAGCTAGTCCTGTAAATGATAACTTGAGAACATTTATATAAGGCTGTATTCTCTGCCTGCATGCTTATTAATTTCTGTGGTATAGTTTGCATCTAGTTTTCAGCCTGAAATCAAGATAAAGGTTTTTATTTCTGTTTTCCCATGGTACACAGCCATTTTGGGGGAAATGGACTTCATATTTACAACTTGAATTCTGCTATTTAAGTTGTCTAATATTCCTGATTCATGAATCAGGGTTTAAAAATTGGTGAGGTATGAATTTAACAACTTCGTTTACACATAAAGACAATTATTTGAAAGCATCAACAAGACATTTAAAACTCTACCTGAGGAGGCTGCACCCCTATTGGAAAACTAAGAAAATCTGTAAAATAAATTGTCACAAATCTTCCAACATATTTTCATCTAGATTTAGAAGTCAAAATACTCTTACTTACTCTGGAGCACAGCACACCAGAAATTTGGGTAGGTTAACTTTTATAGGCAAATAAAATAACAGCTTATTTCCCCAAAGCCAGCATTATTGAAAGCTAAGTTTTGCATAAACCTTCAAACAGTTCAAGTTCTTGGAAGGCCTGATTCCTTCATCAAAAGCAACGTAGAATGAATCATAGAATCATAGAATGNCTCCAGTATATCCTCTCCCAGCCTATACTGATAATGCTGGTTACCCTGGCCCAGGTGCAGGACCCTGTACTTGGCTTTGTTGAACCTCATAAGGTTCATCTGGGCCCACCTCTCCAGCCTATCCAGGTCCCTCTGGATGGCATCCTGTCCCTCTGGCATCTCAACTGCATCCCCAGCTTGGTATCATCCGCAAATTTGCTGAGGGTGCGCTCAATAGAGGATAGAGGCACAGAGCTGAGGCTGACAGGGCGGTAGTTCCCAGGGTCTTCTTTTTTACCCTTTTTAAAGATGGGCACGATGTTACCCTTTTTCCAGTCACTAGGGACTTCACCTGACTGAAGTACTTGCTTGAAAACCAGCAGATAAATGTACTTAAAAGAACTAGGTAGTTGCAGACTTTCAAATTCTGCTCCTGCTTGCAGTGCACCAGGTTAAATTCCAGTTCATCCTAGCAGTCTTCACACTTTTACAAGAGATTTAGTTCCAATTAGATAAATCCTTGACTCATCAAAAAACAATCAAAGTGACCCAATTCTTTAATGTTGTGCCACTTTCTCCTGGAGGACTACAGCATCATTGGACAGAACCCTTTACTTCAGTGGACTAGTTCTATAATTGGATGTCTGTGCTGCCAAGTGGCGCATAAATCTTTGAGGCTAAAGCCCATAAATGCAGGCAGCACAGTATGCAGTGCTGTAGACCTGTTGGCTCAGCTCTGAAGCAGAGCACCTTAGCTTGTGGGCAGTGCTGTTTACATGTGGCTTTAGTGCTGCTCGTCCAGAGCTGCCTTGTATTGAGCCAGCTGGGTGTCTCTGTTCAGCAGACCACAACGCTTTTCAGGGCAAGTGCCAAGAGAACCAGTGCAGCTGTGGCTGACTCTGATGGGTAGGACTGCTTAGTGTTAGATCATTTCCCTACATTCCCTGTTCCACTTTCTCCCGTAGGATGGCTTACCAAATCTCTATGTATGAATTGACAGCTCTCCAGAAATGTCATAGCATCACAAACATCATAACATATTTCCAGAAGCTGAAGAGGTTGTAGTTCCTTGCCATGATTCCTTAAGTAGCTAAGCAAACAGCCATAAGGCATGTATTCCGTCACTAGGTAGATGGGATATGATTTTGAGCATACACAGTACAGTCTAACAAGTTTGGGATGATTAAGTTTCCTGAAATAAACAAGAATAAAATAATCAAAGAATAAATGGGGATTCCTGTGCAATTCGTAAGCTTTGTTCTTCAAATATTAATACAACATATTGAAATGTATTATTGAGACTGGATACAGTCCCATCTCAGACTTCAAATACTCCTTTTCAAGAAGAACTGAGTGTCCTTCTGCTGATTACTTTGAAACTCAGTATTGATGACAATCAAAAGAAGACTCAGTATTGATCAAATGACATCTTCAAGCCTCATGTTCATATTTCTAGCATTTCTCAGTTATCAATCTGTTTCTGATTTCTACCTGCAGTATGGCAGAAACAGCTTTCTACCTGTTTCTGCATAAACGTCAATAAAGCAGAGTTTTAAGTGACATGTGGAACCTCTGAAGAGATGTTAATTGAAAACTTTGCAGATGGCTGTATTAATCTTTATGAAGTTTTTTTGGTAATACTTCAAATGTTTTAACTGGCTACCTATTTAGCTTGTGCCTAATATATTCAAAGCTACTTAATTATATTTTAAAGAGGAAATTCTCTTTCTTATGTGTGCTATACATTGCTGATTTATGTCTGGAAAGATAATTATTTCCAAATAATTAAGAATGCCATAGCTTACATCATGGTCTGAGCCTCTTCTATGAATTCATCTTCCAACGTTGCTCCTTCTTTAATCATCTTTATGGACACATCATATTGTCCCTTCCACTTTCTTAGATGCTCCGCTCCAAACTGACCACTCCCTAGCTCTCTCAAGAGGACAATTTATTCTCGTTTCAGCTCCCAGGTTCCTAGTAGGACAAAAGAAACTCCATTAGAAAAAAAAAACCCAACAAAACAAATGCAAGCATGGTATCCCCCACATGCATTGCTGGTGTTTTCTCTGGCAGGTTGCAGAACCATGCAGCACTGAAGCAACATACCTGTGTCTCAGCTTTGTGTTTGAGCTACAAAAGGAGACTATGCTTCCTACAACTGTTGTTTGCTAACTGTTTAGGTTTAAGCCTTATAAATAGATTTGAGAAAGTTTTATACATCAAATGATGATATATTTTCATTTAGGAGATTGGAGAATAAGTATTAATGTGCCAGGAAAAAAGAAAGAATGGCCATGACTCTCATCTTCTGGGGAAGGAAGCATGCAAGGTCTTGCACAGTTGATATAAGATCTGACATAACACGTCTTAAAAAGGGCACAACATAAAAGTTAGTATAAAACGCTTTTGCATTCACACTGCTCTGGATGTAGACTAGATGCACTTGTGGGAAGGGATATCCTATTTCATCATAGAATCATAAAGTCTCAATACTACACTGGACAAAAGGAAACTACAGAAGGAGCTATTGACTGAAAAAACATCCTTCCCAAATTCTCACATTGCCTTCTGTATGGACAAGCAGAAATGGCCAATAAACAAACATTCTGTAACTTCCTGCAAGCCTGAAAGCAGTAAGAGTCATGATTTTATGGCTATTCTTTTCTTGGCAGCCAAGACTGACACCAGTTTCGAAAAGGAAAGTTATCTTCATACCATTTCCTAATGAAGCTGTGGATGGGACTTTATTTACTTGTACAGACACTGCATGCTGGAGCCTCGTCACCATACCTACAAAGAAAACGTGCTAAAGGTCACAATATATACATGAGTCTTCTGAAATAAAAGAAAATACTGGGAGACTAATACCTCCCTCTTCCTGCCATGTTACAACTATACAGATAATGACATTATATTCAATATTCCATATTCAGCTGCTGCTACATCATTTCATAAGATTGAAAATTTTATGGGCTTAAAGGCTAGTTCAGCAGAGGCATTGCAAGAAGAGGTAGTACAATACCAAAAAGCACTGTGCAGCCAAGGAAAGCAACTGCGTTGGTTGTGAATATGTTAGATCAAGTTCCACCCAAAATCTTCCAAAATATGTTTCAATATTTAGAGTACTCAGTATTGGAAGAGATTCACCATAATGCTGAGAAGTCCAGGAGCCTAAGCCAAAGCCAATCAAGTAGAAAGAGCATATAGTATTACCGGCCGAGTTGTGCTGATGGTAGTGTATAAGCTTGGGAATTGATTCAAAACAGTAATTCTCAGCAATGCAATACTTGTTCTCAGGGGTTTTGTGGACACGGTAATGTTTTACTGCTCCTTTTTTACTTCTGAAAAACATCACAAAGTGCAGTACATGTCAAAGTGTTGTGAAGTGCCTTCCAGCCCACAGAGTAGCTAGTTTCTGGATGAAACGCAACACTCCAGCTGGCCAAGTAACAAAATATGTAGTAGATGTCACCAGGAAGACTGTTACATTTGCCTCAGTCTGAGTTTCCCCCCTTAACACCTGATGGCTGTATAGTACAGGCTCCCAGCACATTGGAGACTTCTGTTGCATAGTCTAATGTAGTCTGATGGTTAGCACCTGTCTCCCAACAGTTACATCCAGAGCAAAAAACTTTCATATGCCACCCTCGTAATGGTTCTGCACCTCATTTTGAACACCTTCCCTCCCATTCCCATTCCCATTCCCATCCTTATCACTAACTCTTGAGACACTTCTGTTCCTCTAAATTATGTACCTGTTACAGGCATATGTTTAGATGAGACAGCTCTGGACCTTCTTCCCTCTATTCAGGGAGCTACTGTCATGTATGAACTCAAATACCTAATATGATGTGAATGTACCTAAGGTTCACCTTTAACACAATGTAGAGATTTTGGCAGCATACTCATGGCATGCTCATAGAAATGGTACACATTCTTTGGGTACTCACTCAGGAATCTTGCTGAATACAGACACAGTATACATTCTTGCTTGGCTAGATTTCCGAACCATAAAAGCACCTTGTTTCCCCTAATTAAAACAGAACAAAGTTCGAGAAACAATGAAGTTGGGATTCATTTCAGTGAACTTTAGTTTTTTACACTGTAATATCTACAAAGGAGAGGAGGCATGACTCATCTGACCTCCTTTAAGGACTGCATTAAGTCAAGATCAATTATGCCTTAGAAATATTTATTTCTCTCCACTTAGAAAAGAGTGTCTAAGCAAACACTTTTGGTATCTCACTGTAAATGTTTAAAATCAGATGAGTTGTACTCCAGACCAGACATGAATCAAGTAGTCTTCAGTTTTGTTATGGTGCATTGATACAGATTTATAACTGGGGAGATGCAGAGTTGTTAACCCCATCTCCTTCCTCATGTACCTCCAAAGGTGGTACATATCATAAGACTCAAACGCTGCTACATACATCCCTTCTTAATAAAAGCTCTATCCACCACACTCAGTTCTTTTACATAATGCATTAAACTGATGCATTTTCCATTGCCAAAGTATTTCTGAATTACTAAGTAGAAAGATTTTCACTGCACTCTATTATATTTGGACTATTTTTAGTTTTAATGTCGTACTCCAGTCCTAACTTTCACTATCCACTTTTACTTCTGTTAATGGTTTCTAGCACTCTGTAGTACTACAACTATTTGAAGAGCATCAGCATCCTCTAGCTACACAGTACAGCAAAGACAACAGACACAGAAACATTTCTGTGATTATTCATACACAAGTGATAAAGGATATGTAGGACCTTCTGATGCAGCAGCTGCTCGGACTGGGCATGGGAGGTATTACCAGCATACCAACTGCAAAGAGAAATATCATCTTTTATTCACATTTGCTGAATAAGGCACAGCACACACATGAAAAATGCCAGACATCTTAAATATTTTCAAGACTGCTTTTAAAAGCCAGAGTATAGACTTGGGACTTATCCTGCATGTGTGATTTTAGGCCATGAGATAAAAGTGAAATCACTAGTTCCCATCTGCTTCCTCTCATTCATCCAGTGGGTCTCCTCTTGAAATATCTGGGCCCGGTCTATGACACTGACTTTTTACAGTAAATCTTTAGAGGAAGATGCTCTAATTCTCTGCCAGAAATTCTACCAGAAGTAGTTTGCTCTGTCTCCTGTAGACCGTGACACAGCTCTCTCCCTAAAAGCTGGGAGGTGCATAATTCTCCTCTAACCTTGAACCTTCTTGTTGTCACAATATCTAAGTAAATTGAGAGATCCCAAAGAGGAAACATGTCAGGTATGTTCAGGGAGCTCCAATGAAGCCTTTTTAATAGCAGATCACTTGTATGAAGCATCCTTTTATTAGTATACTAGACTGATTTGTCTAAATATTTTTTTTTTGTCTGAAAACAAAGAACATTCATGCCTTTGGAAGTTTGTGGGCAGTGATGTTACTGATGACAATATTATTATTATTATTATTATTATTATTGCCATATGTAGGATCCCATTACTCCAGGTATAGTGGCATGTAAAGTGGAAAGACAATCTCTGCCCAAAGAATGTTTTGGTTCTCATGGAGACATATCCTATATATCACTCATACTTAGCAATACTCTGCTCTTCTGCCAACGTCTGTTCACTGACACTGGAGTTTTCCCTGCAAAGACGAAACAATATACTGAAATTGTGAAAAACTAGTTATAAAAATTACCTTAATTGGGTTAAAAATCATACTGTGTTCAGTTTTGGGCACCTCAATGCAAAAAAGACATCGAGATGCTGGAGCAGGTCCTGAGAAGGGCAACAAAGCTGATGAAGGGCTTAAAGAACAAGTCTTATGAGGAACAGCTGAGGGAACTGGCTGTTCAGTCTGAAGAAAAGGAGGCTCTGAGGAGACTTTATTGCTCTCTACAACTACCTTAAAGGAGGTTGTAGTGAGATGTGGGTCAGTCTGTCCTCCCAAGCAACAAGTGACAGGACAAAGAAGTAGCCTCAATTTGCACCATGGGAGGTTTAGTTTGGATATTTGAAATAATTTCTTCACTGAAAGGGTTGTCAGGCGTTGGAACAGGCTGCCCAGGGAAGTGGTGGAGTCACCATCCCTGGATATATTTAAAAGTCATGTAGATGTGGTGTGTAGGGACATGGTCTAGCAGTGGATTTGGTAGTTAGGTTAATGGTTGGACACGATGATCTTAAAGGTCTTTTCCAACCTAAACAATTCTGTGATCCCGTGATTCTATATACGTGTATTTTTCTTGAGCAGCTATGCTATGGCCTAAGGTGAATATTAAAAAAAGTTGAAACATATTTAATTGTCTGGATTTTTTATGACTTGTTAAACACTTATACAGCCTTTCCCCTCTTCTCTGCAATGTGTTGGAAAGCCAAATATTCTCTGTGCATGCTGTAACAGACAATGAAATTACATATCTCTTTAGTGACCTTATGAAGAGATTAGATCTACCTTTTCAAAACTTACATGGAGGATTTCCAAAACTGCACAGTCCTAGACTTCCCAAATAAATGTTCTAAGCATGACAGACAATAGAAGGAGTTAATGTAACACAAAAAGAGGCCTCTAAAATAACCTCTTGTGCAGAAATAATAATAATTCTTATTTTTGCTGCTTTTTACAAGACACTGTAAGAGTAGGAGTCTTTTTTAGGGAAACCTCTGAATCTTGTCCAGTGTGGTTTAGTATGAGATAATCTGATATGTTTCTGTCAAATTTTCATTCAAATACTTAGGTATATATTTAATGCTCACAATGTCATGTCAGCTTACTAAAAATGAAAAGATGGGTCTCACGTATCACTTCAACAGACCTGGGTTCTTTGCCCTGCACAGTACTACTTGTATACATACAAAGGCACAGGAGTGCTAGCAAGACTGATTTAATGCTGAAATAAGAGTACAAAGATTGAAATCCCAGTGCCATTGAAGTCAGTGGCAAAACTCTATTGATGTAAATGAAACCAGGAATTTCAACTGATGCTTTTTGCATTAATGTGTGAGTCAAGAAGACAAATCATATCTGATTCTCTACCTTTCAGTAAACTTTATGCTTAGTACTCAGAAAGTTATTTAAAAAGAAAAATATTCCAGAAACATTGCCTAATCTTTTACTAGAGCGGTAAGGAAAACATTTAAGCAGTGGATGACTGCATATTGATTCACCTTGGCTCATCATCATTCAGAGATAACTTCCTCAAGCAAGTGCTCGGTACAAAACCTTCATTCCTGCAAAATAAATGGTTCACAGTTTAGCTATCATACACAACTGCATCTTAAATTTGATCACTTAAAATAGGAAAAGGGATCAATCAGAAAGCTGCTTTTTAGAATGCCACTAACAGAAATGCTCATGGTTAAAACATTTCTGCTTTTACTCACCATGTAGAAAAATAGAGAAATAATTTTTTTTGGAAAATTACATTTCAAAGAAGTACTCTTTTCAATAGTCATTGAAACGGTTTCTTCCTCGGGGATTGGCTTCATCATATGGAATAATGCAGCAGCTGTTCAACAATTTCATTACATGCCATCCCAGTTGCTATGATGAAGGACATCGGTGACTAATGGGTGCCAGCAGAGTATCCAAGGTCAAACGCAGGAAGTCAATAGGTAGGCTCAGCACTCTTCCAGACACAATGCCAGGTGCAATTGAGAAGCTAAGCTAAGTGAATACGGACAGCTCAGCTACCACTTAAAGCAGCTGGCGGCATAGCATGATGAATATAAGTTATGGAGGCCAACAGACATCTGTATTTGTAAGGAGCTGGGCTGTATGCTGTGCCCATCAGAAAAAATAAATAGAGGGAATAAATTGTATATTTGAATACGGATGAACACAGAAAGGAAGAGTTTCTTTAACACAGCTCTTGGCAGAGTGAGAACAAAACTAAGACTGCATGAAAACAGGTGAAACAGGTAACTCCTGATGTTTGTTTCTACTACATTCAAGAAAACGAGATCTTCATTTTTTTTCAGGCAGAATTTAAAGATTTGGTTATTACAGAATCAATACTGCAAGCATTGCAGTTTCTCAAGACAAATAATAAACTGTAAATGTCTCCCTTTTGTCTTGCTCTCTCTCTGCTTCTTCATTCTTCTTAGAGCCCTCTACTCAGGCTTTATGAGCAGACCTGCCTATCTCATATGCCTTTGCATAGCCATAAACAATCCAGTGAAGGCATTTAAAAGCATATCTCAGATTGCTAATTTATTGGTGTCTTGGAGCTGCCAGGGTGCTGCTTTCCTTGTCCAGAACAGCATGCCAATCCTGTGAGTTATAAAGTGCAGACACTTTATCTTAAGTTCAGGTTGCTTTATTTGTTGGGTTTCTTGCAGTTGTAAATTTAATCAGTTGATTATGAGTAAACCAAGTAATTTCATTTTGTTCCAAACCAGTCTGGGCATCCTCTAGCTTAAAAATTCTTCCCTTCCACATTTCTATCAAGTACACAAAACCAAACTCATCTAGGATCCATCCTGAGACAAACAAGGAATCTTATCTCTTCCAGACAGCTCCTGTTTGTTGCACTGCTTTTGTCTCCAGTGTACTCCTAAAGCTGTTTCTCATTTAATAACCTCGGAAGAAATGCTTTTTTTTTTTTTTTTTTTTTTCCCATAGCTGGATATTAATGAAAAATATCTTATTTTAAGTTGCTAAGTTGCTGAAGGGGATTCCTCTCCTTGTGAACCTCAAAGAGAATAATTAAATTCTGTGCAGGAAAAGGCTGCTCTGTCTTTGTGGAAAAGTATTGCTAAAGCCAGGGAGAGACTGAAGTGATAAATGATTTGTACCTCAGCATTTCTTACTGGTCTCTTGTGCTGTCACTGCAAATGCAATAGTAATGGTGTTGGTCTAAAATGGTTTGTGCATACAAGAGAGACAACATCTGTGAGGAGAGATTTTATCATTTCGATCACCTAAACTAAATAGTTGGAAGAAAAATAGATAGCTTCTGTGTACACAAGCCCTTCTTCAGGCACATAAAATAAAGGCCATTGGATACTATCTTAGCTAGTATAATAGGCAATGACTGTTCTAAATCTTACTCAACCTGGTAGCCAAGAATGGTAATGAATATGGAGTTGTACAGAAGACAATGATGCTTCTAGACCAACGTTTAAAATCTACTAAGATAATTCTCACATACATCCTGAAAGGCACCAGGACTGCCTGCAGTGTTGTCTATGAAGATAAGATATGTGGAAGACCATGGTCATGGAACAAAAGTATTCTGCAAAGCATACTTACCCTTCCAAATCCCTTACTTTCCATCATTCAGAATCTTCCTCTTGCAATACATAGTATTTATTGCTTTTGACAATCTGGATAGCTGAATTTCCTTCAGGTTCATGGTTGCATTGGGCCACTGCCATATTCAGGGCTGGCTTGTCTGATGATAGCAACTGAGACAGGCTTCTACACATCTGCTTTTGAAGACAGATTAAATAAAATGATAAGGAGCTGCAGCACAGGGTATAGTAAGAAATAACATATGATAAGTACATGATCACTTATATCTTCAACAAGTATAATGATATTAAGCAAATGAATCAAAGCTAAGAAGGTGGACACAGACAGCAGCTTTTCCCTCATCCATTTAGAAGCACAGCCCAGGTACTGTTGTCCATATTTGTGAGACAGGTGAGAACAGAACCAAGTTATTGATCTAAGTGATCCTGATCCTGTGAAGGGATTGGACTAGATGAT
>VYZX01011307.1:0-12889 GCA_013401335.1 Brachypteracias leptosomus | reverse complement strand
GATTTCCATAGAAAGGAAAATTTAGGCTTGCAGGTAAGATGGGTGTTGATCGTATCTTGTATCTCTATATTTTGGGGATGAGAAGACATGCAAGCCTACACTTGCAGGTCAGCTTAAAACTGGCCAAAGGGAGCACTGACTGTCTGGAGGCATTTTACAGGAGCAGAGGACTGCAGGTGCTGATTTGTCCTTACTGTGTCAAATAGCTTGGTGCTGACTAAGACTTCAGAGGTCACTTATAGTTTGCCCTCAAAATATGAATTGTTAGAAAATTGTTTCACATGCAATCTAAGCCATTTTCAGCAAGATTTATGCTCTAAATCAGCTTTTTACAGCATGACTTCTTTTGTTAGAAAAGCTTAAAGCACTAAAAATACATTTTGGTTCATTTAGTTTTCTCTCTCACATTTAAAACAAAGAAAAACTTTATTGCTTTACAATACAGACCTTTTTGCCTCAATTTCGTTTTGGGTTTGATGATTTTTTTGCTTAGTTGGATATTTTTTGGCTAGTTTTAATATGACAGATTTCAACATTAGCACAAAAAGCAAGCCAACAAAACCTACAGACTGGAGAGAAGTGAGAAGAAGCAATTGTTCCAGCATTCTTCTCTTTCACTTCAACAGTTCTTCAGAATCCACACCTGCTTATATGCTTGTGCATATGTGTAATATATAGAAAAGTGAAATTCTGGACTTGGATAATTCATTCTAAGAGGATTAATTTTCCATTAAAACTTTGTGAAGTCTGTAGTCATCCCACTGCACACTACTCAAAGTTTTGAAATTTCAGTCTTCCAGAGGATGGAAAATCCACTTACCTACTCCCGTTTTGCTTGACAGCATAGTGTCAGATGTTCTTTAGCACTCCAGTATTAACAAAATAAGTGAGATTTTAACATCTCTATGTGCCAAGTGAATAAGGTCAGAGATTTTAGTTAAGATATGCTTTGATTTACCCTGTTAAAAAGACAAAATTGCATGCACACAAAATATCTCAGAAGGTGTATGAATATAAAGGAGATGGATGTAGATAGGCATATCAATCCAAAAGCCAAACTAAGAGTCTGTGAGCCCTCTAGTTTGAAGGGAGATTAGGTAGAAAAGGTTCACAGACAGTCATGGTTGCACCAAACATTAATCTAGGACTATTCTCAGTGAACCTGTTTGTTTTTCAACTAGCCATACATAATCTGTGATATTTGATTTATTTTTTAATCTAAATTAAAAATCAAGTATTAACATCAACTCTCTTCCAGTCTCCAGTTAGTGGAGAATTTGGAGTTCTAACATATAATAAAGTCGGGACAAAGTCAAAGATATAGGGCAGAGGGAGAACCAGTTACATTATGAACAGGAGAACAGGAAAAGAGAAACTTGATAGAATGGTCCAAACTGGAAAATTCAGAGAATTGCAGACAGTCGTGACATTTTAATTTATCTGAAAGAATGAAACCATGGCATAGAAAATAGGAAAAATCCCAAGTTCCTCAGCTTCTCCTGAAAAGATGTGTTCTGTAGACCCTTCACCAGCCTTGTTGCCCTTCTTTGGACATGCTCCAGCACCTTGGTGAGGGTAGTGGGGGTCCCAAAACTGTACACGGTATTTGAGATGCTGTCTCAACAGTCACAAGTACAATTGGACAGTCACTTCCCTAGTCCTTCTGGCCACACTATTTCCTTTTCCTATGTGTCCTTATCAAGGCCATGATCACAGAATAACAGAATCACAGGGTGGTAGGTGTTGGAAGGGACCTCTGGAGATCCCCTAGTTCAACCGCCCTGCCAAAGCAGGTTCACCTAGAACAGGTTGAACAGGAATGTGTCCAGGCAGGTTTTGAAAGTCCAAAGAAGAAGACTCTGTGACCTCTCTGAGCAGCCTGTTCAAGTGCTCCATCACCCTCACAGTAAAGAAGTTTCTCCTTATGTTTAGGTGGAACTTTACTGTGTTCCAATTAGTGCCCGTTTCACCTTGTGCTACCTCTGGACATCACTGAAAAAAGACTGGCCCCATCCTCTTCACACCCACCATTTCAGATATTTATAGACATTTACATCCTTTGCCAAATTTATTTTGAAGAGGGCCTTAGCCTTTCTCATTGCATCCCTACACACTCTGGCAACCTTCCTATATTCCTTTCAAGTGGCCAGTCCCTTCTTCTACATACTGATGTCACCTGAAGTGACTGTGGCATTATTGCAACATCAGTGGAATGTGAAATTTGTGATCTTAAGAGTGTATACTTATGAATACAGGCATGACTGTTCTGAACATATTCTGCATATCCAAAGAACATGTACAATGAATATCTCCCGGCTGATAATTGTATAAATGACCCTCTGCTCTGAAAGGAACAGCTCCGTCACTGAAGCTAAAGAATATAAAAAGTTGATAATGATACTTTATGCTGACATAACACCTTTGTTCTAAAGATATCAGGCATTGTACTAATGTCAATGAGCTTCTCTGAACATTCTTTCTTTGGGAAAACTCATAGTCAGGAACCTAGCAGAGAAGGAGGTTTAGTATGATTCCTCTAGCTGTCAAATTGTCCAGCAGGTTTTGCATCCTATTCCCCTTGCAGAGTGGGCAGGGGCTTTTATTAACAGATTTTCAGACTACCTCTCTGATTTTGTCTTTCTGAAATCAAGCTTTTCAGATTTTCAGGTACCTGATAATGCTCGTGTATTCTAATATAAAAGACATAAGAATATTACCTGAGGAAAGTATATACTGAAAAATAACAACGAAGGTTTAGACAGATTTCTCACATGCTGCCTGAAAAAACCAATTCTGTACCAGACCTGAACCTGTGTCCAAGACATCATGGAAAACTCTCCATGGCATGTCAGAAAATTATAGTGAGTTTTAAAAGAATGATGAGACACAGACGTTGCCCACTTCAGTAGCTCACAGGATTGAATGTCAGAGAGGAATGTATGTCCCTTTCACAATATCACTGAGGTATTCTATAAATTCAGTGTTACAAATTTTGCAATATGATTTGTTTTTCTAGGCAAAGATCCTGTAGTTGCTAGTTGTATGTTTACTTAAAATTATCAGCATTCTTTTAAAACAGGAAAAGTCTGAAAATGTAACTCAGATGCATGTTATAGGCTCATCATAAAAATCCTATTTAATACCATCTTAGTTTTTAAACTCTTTATTGTTCTGGGAGGGTATTGGCTGTAGGTGAGGGAAATAGCATTGACATCGAGATATACAGATATAAAATGAGATCTTTGGAAATAATGTAATCCCCTACTCTCTTTTTACAAAGATTTAAAATTGGCCCCTTTCTAATACAGGATTTAGGACTGATCCTCGATCTAGTATAATAAATGCCATGTCCCTGCAATGTTGGCTGCAGAAAAGACTCCACAAAGGTTCCAGGAAAGACATAGAAAGACTTTCTCTTTTCCTTCCTTCTTGCCTTTCTCCCTCCCACTCTACCCCCTTCCCCATCCATTTTCAGACAGTGACTTAAATTGACTGCTAGATTTAGCAAGCTGTTTGGGTTTTGTTTATTTAACGATCACTACCACACACTTGGTTCTAGCTCTGCCCTATTCCACTCCTCAGCCCATTCCTTCTTTCTGTAACTCTCTGCTGTTCACTAACCCCTGCAGTTGTGTCAAAGCTGGGACGAAAGCTCCACTTTCAACCTTGCACAAACCCATTGTGTCTAAGGGGAGTAGTGCTACCTAAATTAGTGCAACTGATACACTATTTTCAGAGAGCTGTCAGTAGCTGAGATGCCTTGTCTGTATCTGTGATTTATACCCATTGTAATTACCTTAGGAATGAGGCTAAACAGATAAGCTTAATTTTTTTCCCTATGCTTATATGTTTTCCTTTTTTTCCAGTGGATGCTTGGGGCTTTCAGGAGTTCCTTTATTCACATTCTTGGCAGAGAATTAGCTTTGCTCAATGTTCAAAAAATGAAACGAAAAAACCCAAACAAACCTACCTTCACTCTGAAACCCAATCACCATCCTTCTGGAATATTTTCAGACCTGGAGAGTAAGAATGTGGAGAGACTATAGGTCATTTGAAAAAGAGAAGATTGCCTTACCTCTACAGGCATACAGGTGCTTAAGCTATTAAGTTGTGGAAACCCTATGTCTGATTCATTGCTTTTATGGTCACTGCCTCTTAAGGTGGTTTACATACCAAAATTTTTGACAATTTTACTTTACTTTTTTTTTTACTAATTTATTTAACTTTTTTTTTTTCTATTAGGAAATATTGAGAAGTTCACAACGGCTTTGTTTGAATTCTTCATCAAAAGTTATACAGAAGTTTTCCTCTGGTTATTTTTAGGATTGACAGATTTGAACTTAAATGCACAAAAAGATATAATTTTGTGGACCTTTGACTTATCTTCCAGACAGAGTATCCTTGATACATGCTGAAGTTTTGAGTTTTACTATTAGCTGCATTCACTTTTCTTCTTGCAGTGTTTCAGCCTTGGAAGTTCTCAGATAGAACCTTTCAAGATAGAAAAAAAGCTGCATCAGTGGACAAGGGAAGAGCCATGGATGTCATCTATCTGGACTTCTGCAAGGCCTTTGACATGGTCCCCCACAACATCCTTATCTCTAAGTTGGAGAAATATGGGTTTGATGGGTGGACTGCTCAGTGGATAAGGAATTGGCTGGATGGTCGCATCCAGAGAGTGATGATCAACGGCTCAATGTCCAGATGGGGAACAGCGACAAGTGGCATCCCTCAGGGGTCTGTACTGGGACCGGTGTTGTTTATTATCTTCATTAATGATATTGACAGTGGCATTGAGTGCATCCTCAGCGAATTTGATGATGACACAATGCTGAGCGATGCAGTGGATATGCCAGAGGGACAGGATGCCATCCAGAGGAACCTGGACAAGCTGGAGAGGTGGGCCCAGGTGAACCTCATGAGGTTCAACAAGGCCATGTGCAGGGTCCTGCACAAGGGCTGAGGCAACCAGCATTATCAATATAGGCTGGGAGAAGACATGCTAGTGAGCAACCCTGTGGAAAAAGACCTGGGGGTACTAGTGGATGAAAAGCTGGACATGAGCCACCAATGTGCAATCGCAGCTCAGAAGGCCAATCACATCCTGGGTTGCATCAAAAGAACTGTGGCCAGCAGATCAGGAGGTGTGATTCTGCTCCTCTACTCTGCCTTGGTGAGAACTCACCTGGAGTATTGGTTTGTAGTGACAGGATGAGGGGTAATGGATTTAAGCTAGAAAAGGGTAAATTTAGGTTGGATATTAGAAAAATGTTCTTTAATATGAGGGTGATTGATCACTGGAACAGGTTGTCCAGAGAGGTGGTGGATGCCTCATCCCTGGAGACATTCAAGGTCAGGCTTGACAGGACTCTGAGCAACCTGACCTGGTTAGAGACATCCCTGCTTATTGTAGGGGGGGATTGGACTAGATGACCTTTGGAGGTCTCTTCCAATGCAAATCATTCTATGATTCTATGATTTCACAGAATCACAGAACCACAGAATAGCAGGGGTTGGAAGGGACCTCTGGGATCATTTAGTCCAACTCCCCTGCCAAGGCAGGTTTACCTAGGGCAGGTTACACAGGAATGTGTCCAGGTGGGTTTCAACTTACCAATACTTAAAATAGCTTTCATAACTATATACCATTTTACATTCTTGACAAATAAAACAAAGAGGGAAGTACTTCATGTGGTATCGTATATGTCTGACCGGAAAAGTATCTCAGTTTCTGTCAAAAAAGAGCTACAGTATTATTCTAAAACAGAATCCAATAATTCTTATAATTTTCTTGCATAGTTTCATTCTTTGGATGATTATTTCATGTTTTCAAACTGCAACTAAATCAGAAACTTACCCAATACTTATTCAGGTTCCAGCACAATGAGCTTTTTTCCTACTTAGAGATTACAGATACTTTGAAAATAGTAATTATCTGTTTTTCTGCTTGGTCCTAGATCTTCACAATATAAAATAAAAAACCTAAGAACATCATAACATATTATAATCTATCACAGTTTTGCCGTACTGTAACAAAGGACATGGAGAACTCTATTATGGAGAAAAATGTGGCATTTTCTTGTAAAATCTTCAAGAAATACTGATGAAAAAGACAACAGAAAACAATTCAAGAGAAATATGTGGAAAAAAAAGAAGATATGTAGTTGTATATTGACGGAGAGCTTATTTCTTCCCAAGAAATTGTAAAATTTGTACGAGAACAGTTCATCTTTGAAAAAAATACGATCTCTTGTAGTACTGCCACAGTCAAATAGACCTTTAGTGAGCTTCTGAGCAAATAATCATCATGTGATTATTAATCATCTATAATTCAGATACTCAGGATACCTAGTTCAGAATACCAAGGTATAGCAGAAAAGCTGTAAAACCTGCTTAAAACCCAAATGGGGGCTATAGCAGAATGTGGTACTATAGTAATCACGGGTTTTCTCCAAACAGCTCTCTATGTTAATTAACTTGCAATGCTTTATGGTTCATAAATTTTTCTACTGCAAGTGCTATTAATGTGTTTATTCTCACAGACCTGAATAGGCTAAAGTTGGCATAAAAATGAATTCTCATGTGCCACATTAAGCATATAGACAACTATTTACAAGATGAGGGTATTATCAGCTGCACTCATTGAAGTGACTGACCAAAATCTATCAGAATTCACTAGTGGAAATTGCAAACTCAGTCCCAACACTGGTTTCAGATTGGAAATGTTTTGGGTTTCTCTATGCTCAGTCTCTGATTTACCTCAGACATAGTCCTGAGATTCTTAGAACTGGAAAAAGAAGAAGAAAAAGAAACCAGGTAAGAGTTCAATCAGAACATTGCTGCCAAATCAACATTAATTTTATTAACAGGGTCATTACTTTACTACTTCCAAATACTGAATTACAAAAATCAAAGCTTAGATGCACTTTTCATCTGAAAATTTCAGAGTTCTGTGCCAATAAGTTCAACATAGAATTAAATTAATCTCTTTTATATAGATTGTTTTTATAAGAGCTATTTATTTTTATGTTGAAATTACCTTTTAGGTACTCTGCAAAATTTAAAGGCAGCTGTAGTCATATAAAAATTAAACATAATTAACCCTAAACTACCTATGAAGCTGCCCTCATTAAACTGCCTATTGCATAACAATTTGTCATGCAGCAGTATTGCGCTGCCCTATTTTCTCCTCTTCTAAGAAAGGCCTGAATAATTTTGTCTGTCTTTTAACTTTTATCATCTATAAAGGAAGCCAGCATGTGCAATTTTTCAGGCTACTCCTAATGCACCGTGGCTTTCTTTCATAATGAGTCAGACTAAAGCTTTGTCCCACTGAAATTATTTAATAGACCTCAAAACTAAAGCTCAAATGCTGTTGTGAATTTGCTGACAGTTCAACACATTCAGCAACTGCAGGCAGTCTGTCCAGATCAACTACTTTAATCCCATCACATCTAATGATTCCTCATTAAGAAATTAAAAGGGAAAGTCTTTTGTTCTAGACAGAAGACTCTGGAACATGCTTCATTATTAAATATGTATGTATATATATGATGCATATATTTATAAATTTGTATGTGTATATGTATGCATGTATATATATACACACATACAGGACAGTGACATCGAGAAACTTGAAAATATGAAGTACATCACATACATACAGCCAAAATGTATTTCATTAATGACTGACTTTGAGGCTTAGGAAATAAAGTCAGAAATGTGTAATACCTGGAACATCTTTCTTTCACTTTCTCTGTTTTAAAGGTCTCTGAATGATGAAAAATGGTTACTTCCATATTGTTTGCTATTCTCCCTTCAGTTGTTGTTTAAATTCAGTAATATTATACCCATCTGTACTTGCTACTTGAAATAAGAACATCTCTATTCTGTTTTGCCTCTTACTGCTTTCCAATATTCTGGTCAAGTTGAGAATTCTTGACTGACAAGTCCCCTTGTGCTGAGTTCCACATAAGACTCCAGTAAGAAACATCTCTCCTTCCTCCAAAAGTTCATAGACTAAATGACAAACTGCCAAAAAAATAGGTTGAATAAAATATCTTCCATGTTTTATGGACTAGGAGAAAGGTTAGCAGAAGGAAATGTGACTTATGTTTCAGTGCACACACAGCCAAATCAAGAACTGACTTTAGATCTCCTGTTTTCCTAGTGCCATCACTGCAAGACCTTCAATCCTACCTTTGATTTAACTTTCTTTTATACTTTCCCCATGCACCTGCTGTTCAATATCAGGGGTTCAGATTCTACAGAATGACAAGGTGAGCATATAAATGTGCAAGGTTGTAGATGTAACCAAGATAATTAACATGGAGAGGCATGCTCAGCATATTTTTACTTTTTTTCTTCACAGATAACGACTTTCTTGCCTTTGAATTTAAGAAGAGATACCATGTAGTATTCCTACTGCAATTAATTGATGAATACATTCTCCCTCCCAGAGTTTCTTCTTTGCCTAGAAACCTGCCACTGTGCAACCTGAATATGTATATTCAAAATAAGGAAAAGAATAAAGAGACAGAGAGAAGGGAAAAAAAAGAGGAACTAGCTGATATGTGTCAGTTACAGTATTTGTATTCTGAATTTATTCTTCTAACCTTGTTTGAAATCCTAGAGAAATTGGGTGCTTCAGTTAAAACTGACCTTAGGCAGTTTCAACTCACATGATGATTATTTGCTCAGAAGCTCACTAAAGGTCTATTTGACTGTGGCAGTACTACAAGAGATCGTATTTTTTTCAAAGATGAACTGTTCTCGTACAAATTTTACAATTTCTTGGGAAGAAATAAGCTCTCCGTCAATATACAACTACATATCTTCTTTTTTTTCCACATATTTCTCTTGAATTGTTTTCTGTTGTCTTTTTCATCAGTATTTCTTGAAGATTTTACAAGAAAATGCCACATTTTTCTCCATAATAGAGTTCTCCATGTCCTTTGTTACAGTACGGCAAAACTGTGATAGATTATAATATGTTATGATGTTCTTAGGTTTTTTATTTTATATTGTGAAGATCTAGGACCAAGCAGAAAAACAGATAATTACTATTTTCAAAGTATCTGTAATCTCTAAGTAGGAAAAAAGCTCATTGTGCTGGAACCTGAATAAGTATTGGGTAAGTTTCTGATTTAGTTGCAGTTTGAAAACATGAAATAATCATCCAAAGAATGAAACTATGCAAGAAAATTATAAGAATTATTGGATTCTGTTTTAGAATAATACTGTAGCTCTTTTTTGACAGAAACTGAGATACTTTTCCGGTCAGACATATACGATACCACATGAAGTACTTCCCTCTTTGTTTTATTTGTCAAGAATGTAAAATGGTATATAGTTATGAAAGCTATTTTAAGTATTGGTAAGTTGAAACCCACCTGGACACATTCCTGTGTAACCTGCCCTAGGTAAACCTGCCTTGGCAGGGGAGTTGGACTAAATGATCCCAGAGGTCCCTTCCAACCCCTGCTATTCTGTGGTTCTGTGATTCTGTGAAATCATAGAATCATAGAATGATTTGCATTGGAAGAGACCTCCAAAGGTCATCTAGTCCAATCCCCCCCTACAATAAGCAGGGATGTCTCTAACCAGGTCAGGTTGCTCAGAGTCCTGTCAAGCCTGACCTTGAATGTCTCCAGGGATGAGGCATCCACCACCTCTCTGGACAACCTGTTCCAGTGATCAATCACCCTCATATTAAAGAACATTTTTCTAATATCCAACCTAAATCTATCCTTATTTTTAAATTAAATCCATTACCCCTCATCCTGTCACTACAAACCCTTGTGAATAGTTCTTTCTCTGCCTTCCTATAGGCCCCTTTCAGGTACTGGAAGGTCTAAATCTAAAGACTTTTCATAGACAACCTTCTGAGGCTACTCTATCGAGACTGAGCCATTACTGTGAGTCCTGCTACTGTGACAAAAATAAACAACTTTCATGTAGAATATACTTTTTTTTTTCTTTCTTTTTTGGGTGGGGGGGTGTCATTCTCATTTTGCAATAAGGTTTTATGTTTAAAAATTCTCTGTGACAAGATCCCACATCCAGAAGCCCTGGAAACCCACTCTTTGTATCACAAACAAAACAATGTTTTTTGGTAAGCTGCTGAGGAATTAGGCAGGACATAAAACCTGAATTCTATTTTTACTTTGCCTGAAGACAACTGTTACTGTGAAATATTTAAAATTTTAAGAACTGCTGACTGGTTAAAAAATATTTCATTATCATTTTTCCAACCAACTCTGCCAGTTAGGGAATTTTTATGGGAAAATAAATGAAAACTAAATGAAAGCTTCTTTCCTTAAAGGAACTACGGAAACAAAGATAGTCCATAAAACATAATATCCATTTTTCTAACATCCTGATGCAACACTCTCTTAAAACCTTTACATTTATTATTGGGTCTATTTTTGACATCATTATAGAAAGTTCATTTAAAGAATTATAAGCAAATATATTTGGAAGGCGTTTTTAGTAATCAGCCACAAAATACAAATTTCTATAAGAAAATTATATTAAACCAGACTTTCAGCTATGCAGTAAAAAATTCTGCCTCTGGCAGAACTTATTCCAGAAAGTTTAGAGCAAGGGAGACACAAGATACATAGAGCAAGAGGTTTGGAGATGTTCCTTTGAAAAATGTAGTAAAAGAAATAAGTGAGAGAAGTATGTGAAATAATATATTGTTAAAGAAATGGAAAATGCCTTATACTGCAGTGCAGAAATGAAGAAACATACAACAAAATATAAAAATTCTGAAAGAAACAAATTATTAGACATGACTGTGGAACTCATTACCACAGGATATCAACGGGACAAGCAATTACTGGGACTCAAGGTGAGAAATGTGCATCAACTAAAAGAAGAATAATTATACCAGTAATTAAGGTTTTTGAAAGGAGCAGAAACCTAATTTTTCGGGAGTTAAAATTGATCTGGAGTTAGAAAGGACACCTTTCCTGGTGGCAATTAGCCTCTAATTGTCTATTACAGGGTTATTCTGAAATTGCTCAGTGGCATAGCAAGCTAATGGACATTAGTATTTCCTGAAGTTATCTAGTCCTCATTGTTGAATTTAATGCTTACTTTAAGGTATCTCACAAAACAACTAAATGACATGGACATGTGACAGAGAGATGTAAGTACATGACAGACACTTGAATATCAAGATTCACAACATTTTGTAATTATTTGTGTTACTGTTCAGAGACACTAATTTTCAACCTGTGATATAAAACAAAAAGTTAGGATTTTTGTCTTTTTAGCAAACTAGGAGAAATAGTTAGCAGATATAAGAAGAAAATAAATGATTGTTTTTGTGTGAAATGTAAAAAATTGGACTGTGTGTTAAATTTCTCTTTGTATAAATTTTACGTTAATCTAATGATTTGCTCTTGATTTAGCATTCCATATGGACATTGCTACCATATACAGAATAACCTTGTGAAGGCATTATTTAAATTCTAAAAAGGGTAATTTGCAGTAAGGGAAACAAGTGGGAACTATAAGCATTTGATAAAAAATATGTATATACATTTCTTCTTCAAAACAAATATATTTAATCTATTTTTTGTTTATTAAATAATCCATAGAGCACATACTACTCTTTTGAAAGGAGTTGGCAGGGCTCATCAAAAGAGCTTTAAAGTAGATTTGAAATGGGAAAGAGATAAAACCAGGCTCTCTAGGGATAAGCATAGGGGCGGCACATCAGGGTTTGTGGGACAGCATGTTAGCAAGGTCTCTCTGTCCGCCATCCCAGTGGACGTAGGGGATGGAGTGTCATGTGATAGCAAAGACAGAGGGATATTGATGGGCTAGAAATCAGAGAAGTAGCTGGAAATGGTCAAGTAGGAATTAGGCCTTCCCTAAGAAGGGTAACGAGATCAATAGCCTAACTGAAGTGCATCTACACCAAAGCACATAGCATGGGCAACAACCAGGAGGAGAGGGAAGCCATGGTACAGCAAGAAAACTATGATATAGTTGCCATCACAGAAACGTGGTGGTATGATTCACACAACTGGAGTGATGCATTGGGTGGCTCAAAACTCTTCAGAAGGGATAGACCAGGAGAGAGAGATTGTGGAATGGCCTTGTATGTTAGCGGGGGCTTTCATTGTCTTGAGTATAAAGATGAGGATGATAGGGTTGACTGTCTATGGGTAAGAATCAGGGGGAAGGCCAACAAGGCAGATATCATAGTGGGAATCTTCTATAGACCGCTTAACCAGGATCAAGATACAGACAAAATATTCTATAAGCAGCTGAGAAAAGTTCTGCAATCACTACCACTTGTTCTCATGGGAGACTTAAACTTAACAGATGTCTGCTGGAAATACAATACACAGAGAGGAAGCAATATGGGAGGTTCCTGGTGTGTGTGGAAGATAATGTCCTGACACAGCTGGTGAGACAGCCAATTAGGAAAGGCTCCCTGTTAGACCTGTTGTTCATGACCAGAGAAGGACTTGTGGGTGTTGTGAAGTTTGGAGGCCATTAGGACATAGTGGTCATGAAATGATGACGGTTTTCAATTCTTGGAGAAGTAAGGAGGGGAGTCAGTAGAAATGCCACCTTGGACTTCCAGAGGGCAGACTTAGGAGACTAGTTGACAGAGTTCCTTGGGAGGCAGTCCTGAAGGGCAAAGGAGCACAGGAAGATGACACATTCTTCAAGAGGGAAATCTTTACGGTGCAGGAGCAAGTCATCCTTGGGTGCTGAAGGATGAGCTGGGTGGCAATAAGACTGGCCTGGCTGAACAGAGACCTTTAGCAGGAATTCAGGAAGAAAAGAAAAGTCTATGACCTATAGAAGAAAGGACAAGCAACTCATGAAGACTACAAAGTTTCCATGAGGCTATGCAGGGAGA
>VYZX01011304.1:23821-43103 GCA_013401335.1 Brachypteracias leptosomus | reverse complement strand
AACAGCCTCTGGCTCCCAGTAGTGCAGCATGAAGGCTATATGGGGAAAATCAGCTCAGACAGACCCACTGCAACACATATCCTCCACTTCAGTATTCCAGAACCATCTCATTCCTCTGTCCAATAAAGCTTGTTTTGCTGTTTTATTTTTTCCCAGCTGCTGTCATTTCAAGGTGTAAATGAAATGACGAATGGGTGTTAATACTTTCTCCTGTCATGCAGGCAGGTGACGTTGCACAGCTTGGGTGGCAGTGCTGACAAACTTGAAGTGAGCACGCATCTTGCGAGAAAGGAAAAAAAAAAAATGCATGGGAGTGAAAATTTTAAAGTTCACTGAAATGTTTAATAAAGATGGATGACATTTCAGAATTGTATTATAAGGCAACATCAACACAGCTAAGCTCTTAGGATCTTATAAAATCTTGCTGTAAGTGATGTTTCTTCTTGAAAAATAGCAGCTGCTGGAGACATGAAGGTAAAAATTATCATGTATATTATTTTAATTATGTTTAAGCATTGTAGCTAAAACTGAAACATTACAATATGGCATTGGACATTAAAAGATGTGGATCCCATGGGTCCCAGATGATTTGGAATGCATAGAATTATGGAACTACTTAAGATTTTTACTACGATGAGAGAAAATATTGTAGTATACTAGCAATGCTACCAACAGAAAGAAACAAGTTAGAAAGAAAACGTTTGCTGAATGGTATATACCTGTTTAAGGAATAGTGGGCAAAATGGAGCAGGATTTGACTCAGAGATTAGGTTTGAGCCACCATGGTATACAACAAGCTGGAGCCACTATAAACAGTTTTTCTGAACCTCTTGCTAGTGCATTACTTTAACAAAACACAATAATCCAGAGTAGTTAGGTGTCCTGGTTTCAGTGGGACAGAATCACTGGCCTGCCGTGGTCTGCAGGCCATCAGCAGTTTCGAGTCAGCCAGGGTGGCTGACCCAAGTTGGTTCACAGGTACATGACATACCGTAAACATCATGCTCAGTATAAAGGGGAAAGCTGGCTCAGGAGGGGGCCTCCTGCTTGGGCCTCTCCTCTTCCTTCTCCTGAAGATTGCCTTCCCATTTGTGGTGACTGCCATACCTTTGCTGGGCTGAGTGTAACTTTGTGTACTTTATATTGGCATCGGTATTAGTTCTTCTGTTTCATTAAATCTGTTTTCATTTCAACAGGTTTTTTTCTCCTTTTCCTGATTCCCCTTCTCTACTGGGGAGGGGTCATCAGATGGCATAGCAATTGTTATAGTTCAGCCCTGTATATGGGCTAAACATAGACATTAGGAAATAGTGTATTTTTTAAAATAGCAGAACCCTATAGCAAGGGAACAATTAGTACTTACTCCAGAGTATGGTGACTTTGTCCTGTTAGATACACCTTTTTATTTTTTTTTTCAGACAACATGAAATTATATGCATGGTTGATAGTCAGCTCTTAAAAGGCATAGCCATTAAGATATATTAGCATTATGTTGTCTACAATGTGATGCCATTTCAGAAGAAAATATAATTTAAACTGTATTTGTTTTCACCTCCCACCAAAATACTAGCTTGCCAAGAGTTCCTCTGGGGTGGAAGTTTGCACTTACTGAAATACTACTCACTTCATGAGAAAGATAAGATGATTTTTGCATTTCTCCCACCCCCCAAGATAAGAGTTACATTTAAATAATACAGTGACAGTAGTAAGATATGATAACAAAGATATTTAGTTTGGCAACAAAATAATCACAACCATAGAAACTACATCATGAAGCTGATGCGTCCCCTCTCCTCCAGTTCATAAAAATCACCCCTAGGAACTGATTCTTTAGAAGACAACCCAGCCTCCACCTTGAGCAAGTATTCTTCTAACTGAATCCTCTGTAGCTGATATATGTTCATGCCTCTTAGTATTTTTATGCTTAGCACTGAAGGTGTATACCCGAGACATTAATCAGATGTTTCCACCCCCAGGGGTTTTCGGTGTTAGACAGAAATACAATACACATGATAAAAGTCCTATATAACATGTGAAGATGCTTGTATGTGCAAAACTATTAATTTTCGCTAGGCTGGGGGTCAAATTTGACATCCAAATGAATATAATGCTACTGTATATCCAAAGCAACTTCAGCTCAATCAGTGGGACTAATTTTAGTATGCTATTCAGACTGGATAGGAGTATAACTTTGAACCTAATCTATTTCATGCATGAAGTATTTTGAATCAGCAACAACAATAACAAAAAATACATAGCTAGAAACTTTCTCATCTATCCTGGATAATCTGTTTGCATTTGTGTTTTAAAATATTTAATACCAACTTTAAATGGTTTAAATAAACCCAGAGAACCAAGAAAAACTGATAGAGCAGGCAGAGAATGGCCAAATGCAATGCTAAAGAATAAGCAAAAATCAACCTGACCACCTTCAACAGACTCACACTTGCTCTCTCAAGTAGAGAGACATAGACTGTGCTTGAGAGAGCAGCCAGATGAATTTAAGACAAGTCACAGTGCATTTTTGATGTGAGCTCCCACATCGTTCTGAGACCCCTGCAATGCACAGGCAAAATCAGGCAAGCATCAGAATTTCTGACACGACTCCTTGCTGAAAGCAACTCGAAAGCCCTGGAAATTTTTATGTAGCTGTCTGTTGTGGTCAGGAAGGGACATACAGAGTCAGTGTCCCAGTTCCTGGGAGATACACTGCTTTATAGAAAGCTGATTTTAATCCACTAATTTGAAGCAGTTGAATAAAGTGTTTAGTTTCTTCTTCATCAGACACAGTAGAAAACAGAATCACTGTATATTTTGAATTGAAAATAGGCCTATTTTTTGTTTTGGTATCCATTGTTACATGAGAAGTGCAAAAAAAAAAAAAAAGCTATTTATGACATCTCATCATGTCTTGGTGGTGTATGATCCCTGCCATTGCCTCTCTTCCCAGTTCAAATTGAAAACTGAAATGCAGAGCAGAAAAACAGTAACATTTCCTTCCTCCAGCAAGAGGCCCCAGAGGAACTGTAGAAGGTGTCAATGGCAGAAAGTACAGAACATCAGACCTCTTCAACATCCCCTATTTTGATAAATGCCGGGGACTTGAATCTCAGTGTCAATCTGTGTTCTGCAAAGCCTTTGTATCCCTTCGTGTTCTGCCATTTCCAGTAATTTGTACCAGAAATAATGGGCCACAGAGGTTAAGGAGAGACTAGATAGTGGTCTTATAAGTTTTCTGTATTTGTCTGTGTGTCATTCCTAGTTTGTCTTTTTGCACGCATTTGGCTGAAGGGCAAACCAAACAACCAGGGAATAAGAAGGGAAAGTCATAGCAAAAGCTATCTACCCTGGCTAGCCCATGAAAACCCCATGAGGGAAGCACTAGCCACAAAGATATAGGGGAGAGAATGAAGGACTATGGAGAGAACTTGAAAGAAAACTTTTAATGGATTTGTGCTCAGGGGACGCAGTTGCTTTAGTGAATTAGAGCACAGTATTCATACTATGTTTAAAATTGCTTATTTGGAAGGTGTGCGAGCCCCAAGAAAAATCTGATAATTCTCACCCTTCAGATAACCTTTTGTTTTTCTAGTTTTGGAGGTGGTTTTTTAAATTGACATTTTTAAATGCAGAAAATGTGTCACTAGCCTTAGTCTGTGCAGCTTTCTCAGCAGGGAGATTTCTGACTATAGAGGCACATTTAGACTGTGCAGCTTTCTCTGAAGAGAAGGGAACATTTGGAGACTGATTTGACAGACAATTTTTACTGTATAAAATTAATGGCAGCTGTGTGAACCTGCTCACATGTCTGAGACATTAAAAATTCCACAGCCAAATTTCTCATCTGGGAGCACAGAAGATCAAGGAGATTTCACTTTTACCATATGTTTCTACAGTTCTATAGCATAGCCACTTACTTCCACATAGGCATTTTGAAGCCTGTTCTTAAGTTAACCACACTTATTTTTCCAGATCTTCTGGAAATAATTTTGGAAGCTACTATAAATATTCTGCTACAGTAAGCCAGACCCCTCTTCTCCCCACAATATACAAAAAGGTATCCTCTCTTTGTCACCAACAATGGATATAGAATCATAGGATGTTTCAGGCTGGAAGGGACCTCTAGAGGTCATCTTGTCCAACCTCCCTACACAAGTAGGGACATCTCTATCTAGGTCAGGCTGCTCAAAGCCCTATCAAGCCTGACCTTGAATGACTCTAGGGATGGGGGATATATCTCATTGTATCATAGATACAGTATCTCACTGCGCTTTTTTCTAGCTGTTTTTTGAAATTAAAAGCCTTCATTAAAAAAAAAATTGTTAGCAATGTATACAATTTTAGTGAGAATAACACTAAGAAGCATGGACAGATAATTTGTAGAGGTGCTATACAGGTCCCTCCTGCAGACAGCAACACCCCTGTGTCCTGCATACTCACACATGGGCAGAAGTTAGCACTACTGTGAGCCTTGAGGCTCCACTGCTTCTTAGTACTAAATGATGTAGCATTAAAAAATGAGCTCTTTCATCTTGTATTTCTTTAGTAGATTCTTTTATTGTGGTGATAAATTTGGAACAATGAGATTATTTGATTAAATTTTCTCAGGCACTGCTGAATGGACTACCCTGCTTGTAGAATTAATAAAAAGGCCAAGACACCTCATTAACATGCTTGGTGTTGAACCGTATTGGCAGCAGTGCAGTTTAATCCTGCCAAAGGGCATTTGCTGAGAAAACTCAGAAAGCTTTTAAATCATATTCTTAAAGGTTGAATCAGGAGAAAATGACCTTGAAAAAACTGTATTCCTGAACTGTACAGATTTCCTCCCCAGCCAATTCATGCTGGAGCTGCTTACTGCACAGAAAAATATGTTAAAAAATATGGTTTGTCCTTGTGTAATTCAATGCATCACACTTGACTTTGCTGTGCATGCTGATTGAAAAGCTAGATACAAAACCTTAGTTTGGAAAAAGCTGCATGTGTTAGCATCCTCTAGCATTTTTTTAGTAGCTGGAAGTACACTGGCATCACCTGATGGTCTAAAGGTAAACTTTCATTTACGAGAATTGATACAGAGCCACTACACCACTTTCACCAATGCCTCACGTTCTGTACAAGCAATTACAGCTCAGGAAGACATGGAGAAAATGGATGAAAAGCATGAGTTATGCATAATCATGTGCATCAAAACATCACATAGATCAAGATTAATGTCATCATTGATGTTTAAAATCACGCCCCTATGGAACACACAACTACAGAAAGTTGTATTATCAAGTAAATTGCATTATAATTCTCATACACACCAGCCTATAAAACAGATTTTAAACTTCTATTTTGGAAATACTGTTTAGATTATTTACTTAGATATGTAGAGAGAATGTTCCAGGTAATTAAAACATTCTTTACAACTGGTTGTCCAGATGGAAATAGTGGGGTTTGGGTGTTTTTGTATGTAGACACACGCAACTGCATTTCTCAACAGAAATTAAAAGTGTTCAAGCAATCTAGTTTAAAGTCCTTAAGATTTAAGGCAACTTTATCCACCAAAAAAAATCTGATTTGTTTTGTACTGGTGAAACTTTGCAAGCTTAATGGAGTTGCCTCCAATGTATAGCTTCTGAATTCACAGGTAGGCTTTCATTTTGAAAAGTGACATGATTTTTGTGATCAATCACTTAACATATTTTCAGAAGAAATGTAACTGCAAGAAAATTTTATTCCAATTGTCTTAACTTCTAATTTTGCTTAAGCTAAGCACATAAAAACTTCTTAAAAATCAGTAGATCCTTGTCTTCCTATGTTGATCATGTTCCTTCTAAAGTGCATTTTTATATACCACTTTCTAGGCTACCTTTATTGATTTTGAGCTAAAGGCTTTCTTTTGTTTGCCCATGCAAAATTCCTATTCAAGTAAAAATAGGGGAATGTGAAAAAAATTTAGCAAAGACAAATTAAGCTATATTAACAATGTGATAAACATGAGGCAGGATGTAGAAAGCAAACTGAAAACTGCATATGAAGGTAAGGAAGAGATGACAGTATGCTTAGATATCTTTATTAGGAAAGGGACACTTACCTTGACTGTCTTGAAATACAAATATTGTCCTAGAAAGAGTAATTCAGAGACAAAAAACCCGAAAAAGGTTTCCTAGGCTATAGGACTCTATGGCACTTCAGGAAATGATAGTGCTGTGTGAGACTGAGGGTCTGTGAGAAAGACCAGAGGAAACATTCCTCAGGCTACTGTGGGTTTTTTAATTGAGTATTTGGCTGTAAAGATAAACAAGAGTTCTAGCCTTGACATTCTTTTGTTTGAAGTTGGAGTACATATAAAAAACCCAAGGATATTGCAATATTCCCTAATAGAATTTTTTTATGCCTGCCAGAAATATCAGTTTTAGTTGTGTCAAATAGCTAAAGAAAGAAAAATTAAAATGCTTCATTTTACTTTTTTTCTCCTGGTACACAATGTATGAACGAAGCATTTGAGATTTCACCCATTAAAAAGTTGAAAAAAAGTAACATTTTATGCTTTACTGTGCAATGTGGAGGTAATTTGCAGCCGTTGTATCTCACATGGGATTTTTATATTGCCTTCAGTGTCTTTTTGTAAACATTGAAAGGGAATTAAAATAGCCACTATGAAACACAGCCATTATTACTGCCTGAACACTGAGCTGCAGATAGTGTTTTGCCATCCTCCAGTACTCACATGCATATATACCAAGACTTTTAGATCTCAGCCACTACTGAAATTAATGTCTCGTAACCTTAAATATGGTGTTTCTCTACTAAAACGAAATAAATCTTAATCACAACAGATTTTAACCTGCCTTTTGACACAATTATGAACTGAAATTGTATTTATTCCTTTTGTTGTCATAGATAAAAGAGCCTTTTCCACAGCTTCTCCTCCCACCTGCTCTATTGTCAGTTACTATGATACCATTCGAGACAAAAGCCTATTCACATTGTGCAGTTACTGAGGTGGTCATGTCATTCCCCACCTGTCAAGTTCACATTAGTCCGCAAAACACTACCTTGTCCTTGCAGAGCTGAGTAAGAGCTCCCTTCCCTCTCTCCTCCAGTTGTTGTGGTTGTTCTCTGCTTTATCAGGTGTAACACTGCTTAATATCATACACAAGTAGATATTGTAGGAAAATGGGCTTACATCTCAGCAAAAAACTTAGTTTGGACACTGAGCAAAATTTTGGTTTGTTAAAAGTTACCAACATAGAAATGCCTTGCTTAGGAAGTTTGCTGGAGCCTCCATCACCAGTATGTAAGTAGCTAGACACACATCTGCCAACAAATGAATCCTGCCTTGTCCATCTCTATTCTCCACATTGGAGGCCTCAATCTCTATTGCCCACTGGCAGCAGTCATCTCATGTGCCAGGCCAAAATCATGCCAGAAAAAAAAAAACAAACAGGCTCAATATTAGATTTCTAGAGAAGTGTTGCTGCAGTTGCTCCTATTATTCCATTTAATGTTTTGTGTTGCGTTAGTCAATAACTACCTCATCTTCAGCTTCCTTGGGTTTTCCATTTTATTACATTTTAGCTGTCAAACTAGATTGAAAATAAATGAATCCTGGAGCTTGGGTAATGACTTGTTTTCCATTTTCTGAATGCTCATTCTCTGGTTAAGAATATACCCTTTCTCCACTCCCCTCCAGAGTCAAGCTGTCATTTCATCTGAGAAGTTACTCATGATTCTCATACCTTACCCATGGATGCTCATCAGCTCTATCACATATGAGCCAGCTCAGAGCTCCAGAAAGTATTACCTGTGTCATGCCTTTCAGAAATGCAGTTTGTAGCTTTAACTTTTGAAAAGATTCTTTAGTGCCATTTTGTAAGGATACAAATGAAGCACAAAAGAGATTTCCCTGCAGCCTCAATGCAGGGGATTGTGACAGGGACCACTGCTTGCCTTCTTCCCTGGCTCTGATGCAAGAGCCACATGCAAGAGGCAGTCATCAAAACAACAAAACAGAAGCAGCCAAATCACAAAAGAGATGTAGAAGAGAAGAAAGAACAGAACCTCCTCCCACTACTCGGAAGTGAGAGAGGAAGCTTTGGGAACAGAAAAACCCTGAACATCCTTGAGAACTCAGGTTACCATGGACTCTAAATCACTGAGCTTCAGACAAGAAGGGGTTTAGTTGTCTACCAGTGGAAACAGTTATCAGCATGCT
The DNA here is from genome assembly GCA_013401335.1 of Brachypteracias leptosomus. Taxonomy (NCBI): domain Eukaryota; kingdom Metazoa; phylum Chordata; class Aves; order Coraciiformes; family Brachypteraciidae; genus Brachypteracias; species Brachypteracias leptosomus. The sequence goes on along the minus strand of VYZX01011304.1, from coordinate 34,897 downwards.
CGCTGCTACCTTGTTCTGGAAGAAGCAAGATGGCTGCAGAGCACCCACTCATCACCTTGAGGTCCATCTGACTGCAGGGGTTTTCATCTAGTGCCACCTGTCTTATGGTATTCCTTGGCACAGACCAACAAGGTAAGCACATATACAGTGGAGAAAGTTGAGTGAGAGACCAACAAAAGTGATTTACAGAAAATACATATGATATATAGAGGAGGGAAGTAAGACCTCTCATATGGCTGTGATAATTTTTTACTGGGGATAAAAAGTTAACATACAATTATTGTGTTCACCTATACTGAACATATCAATTATACTTTTAACATAAGTTTTTAAAAGTTGACTCCCCACACACGCTTCATTTCTATATCTTTCCTCAGCACCAGTTGATTCTATTTATTTTTGAGGTATTTACCAACGCAAACACAATTGCTGCTAGTGTTAAGCAAAGGACAGTAAGAGCTGAAGGGAGGGAGAGGAAAAATATCCCTTGAACTGTGCAATTCTAGGGTGCAAAGTTCCTAGGGCCAGGATATATGTGATTTTACCCTCTGTTAGTGACTTCCCAACAAGGTGTGTGCCTGCACACACACACACACTCAGCTCCACAGCACTGATCACTGTTCACTGAGCTGCTGTAACAGCTGTGGGCCCCACTGGAGGCTGCTCACATCGGGCTAGGTCATTTTTGCCATCTTCTGTAGGAACATGGCCATGCCCTAAATAAGCAGACGATCTAGCTGTAGAGCTATATAAAGGCACTTACCTATCATGCCTTCCTCTACCTGGAATCAAACTCAAGCATTAAATTTTTAATAGAAGGACAGTTTTGTAGTCTCTCTCCTCTTTGATCATTGAGGAGGTTTTGAAAAACAACCCATTGGTTCCCTTCCTTTTGAAGTTGTACACAGCAGGATCATTAGTGTAGATAAGCAGACAGATGTAGTGTTCAGTGTTAGATCTCCACTGTCACCATAACAACATTTAGTAGAGATGCTGAGCTACCATCATTTGAAACAGGACTGAAAAGCTCTGCAGAGTTGTGAGTGGGTGACACAGCTTTCATTTTGAGGCTGTTCTCTCCAGCAGTGAGCCAGGAATCTGGAGAAGTATCTGTTCCTTCTGGACAAGAGTCCAGGGAGTCTCTGTTCTTCATAGAAAAATTGGAAACGTCCATCTCTGCTTCTCATGAGAAGAGATGAAGCTTTGCAGGCTTCAGCAATCCATTGTGCAGCTTCTAGTTCTGGATAGTTTGCAGTTCCTGCTCTAATTGTCGGGCTATAGGGAAGCTTCTGGAAATGGTTGCTTTCTCCCCTCTGGCACCCAAACTCTATGGGCCATCATTAGATGCAAGTGTGATGAGCTCAGTTCAAAATTTGAGTCATTTATGCATAAACACTTGTGTTAGTTTTTCCTATTCTAAATATAGTATTGGTAGGTGGTAACTGAAAAAGTAATTTAAGAAAAGTTTTCTTTTTCTTCAGAAACAAGTTGTTTGAACTGTGTTGAAATAATTTCTAGTCAATTACAAGCATTATCCACATGAATTAACAATCCTGTCTTATCTGCAACAAGATAACACCTCATGGGGCTCATTAAAGTCATAAATCCATCCCGTGGGCAGCTCCTTCACTGTGAAGTGCAATAATCTCCTTTCATATTGGTCACTTCATTCTGCACTGGTAGGCAATATACATGGGCAATTAAGGACCTTGTTAAAACTGCAAAAGTTTTTTGGAATATGTGGTTTAGGGTGAGCTAGAGTGAGTCCTAAATTTCTATCCCCTTTGAAGACAAATAAGAGAGCCCTGAGGTGTGACACTGAATACTTCATGTCAGAAGGTAGTAGGAATTGGCAGCAACCTGCACATCACTGGTACTTCTATGATAATATCTAGTCAAGAATCACTCCTCTGAAAACAGCATTTCTCTGTGCTGTAGGTAGCTTCAACTCTTTTAGATGAGATAGCTTTAATTAATTATCAACAAAACTTCACGTTGGACACAGAAATGAAAGCCCAGTTCCTAGTTTTGGCACCTGACCCATGTTATCCAGTGAATGATAGTAAGGCTTCAAATGCGCACTTTTCACTGAAGCTGACACTAATCCTGTACACTTTGCTATTGAATCACCCTGTGTAATTTGTCAAAAAAAACCCCAAACAACCTAACCCATCCCAAAATCCATAACAGTTTCCTCATGTAAGCTCACCTATTATTAAAGACTTGGAGGCAATACTAGTTTGACACAAGAGTTTGCTGGCAGGAAGAACAGAGGGAATCAGAAAAGAGCCTTAATTTAGGGCTTGCTCACCATAGTAGTGTTAGCAACATTTTTATAAAGCATCATTTCTAGTGACAACAGGTACAGGCAGCAAAAAAAGAATCTCAGTGGTGTGAGTTTTGGTGCTAAATAGCAGCAAGTCACTAGACTGTCTCAGTAGACGTATGTGAAAAAACACATCTCTCTCAGTTTATGGAGGTTCATTTCAGAGAAACCTACAGCCTCCAGGTGGTGCAAAAGCAAGGCCTTGAACAGGTGAATTTAGCACAAAGCTCCATGCAGAAGGTTCTGTTGCTGCCACACTTTGCCATACTTAATTACCAGCACTTTTAGATGTTTCCTCTGGTGGTTCTAATGCTCATCCCCTTTTTTCTTCCTCATAACAATTTCTTGTTGTTTATACAGGCTTCGAGATGCAATAAATTACTATGGTTTTGTGCCAATATATTTCTTCTTGTCTGTATAATGAACTCTATTCATTTGTTTATAACGTTACAATAGTTGCTTAGTTAAACATACCCACAAATTTCAGTGTGGGAATGAAAATGACTATCAACTGTAAAAGCCAGCAATTCATGCTTACAAAACAAACTCTGATCTCACTAATTGAGCGATTTCTACTTCTAGTACTATGAAAACTTATAGGAATCATGAGCCTTACAGCAAGAACTTTGTAGTAGAAAAACAAAACAGTATACTTATGTATCCCAGTAAACAACCTTTGATCAGAATAATCTCCTGAAACAGCAAAATCTTTTGGCCTAATGGCCTATATAGTGCAGTAGTGTAATCACCAGTGCCCAAGTACATAACAGTTATTTGTAATTTTAATCACATGGCCACTATCTGGTTTCATTAGAGTATTTTTTAGGCTGCATCCTACCACACATGATTTGGAAACTTTTGAGAGAGGAAATAGCAATACATGCTGGCCTTTGATTTGGTGAATGTGAAAGTTAAATGCAGTGTCATAGCAAGAAGAGAAGAAGTGGTGCAGAAGGAAGGCAATGTAACTAGAGGAAGAGACTATTTGCAAGGTTAATTTGATGACTTAGTTCATATTATAGAGGGTTACAGCTATATCACTCAACCTATCACAACTAAAGGAAAGAAATACAGAAACAGAAATGTAGACTGCTTATATCCTCACAAATACTAAAGTAGACTTCATTGGCCTGAGGCCACACAGTTTTGTACTTCAATATGAACTCTGGGGCCTTTTGATTGCTAACTGCAGAGAGTTCATTACAAGCATCACTTGAGTGCAGAATAGTTCAAAGTGGACAAATAAAGGTAAATTCTAGGCATAAAAGCAAAGAACCAGAACAAAGATGACAGATAAAAGCCCTAAGAAAGGAAAACAAAGATGACAGAAGGCAGACAACACCCTGGGATTCCCAGGCTGTCTGGGACTGTCACATGTCTTTCATCATGCTGGCAGTGGTGTTCCATCTAGTCCCTCCAGCACTGCTAGGAAAGAGCCCACTGGAGTTTTCTTATGGACACAATAGTGTAAACAACTAGATATTCTGTTTCTTGAGTGCTTGTGGAGGAGGCAATTTTATGTTAGCACTCCATACACAAAGCAATGGAAACCCCATAATAGAGCAGAATACCTCATGCTTCCATTCTGACATGAAGATAGTGCTTTTCAAACATGTACTGAATATGCCTTTAATCAGTGCTTCACATTTATGTATCATAGTAGAGAGCTATATTTAGCCCTTTTCTCTGCACCCTGTTTGCAGCTTTCTGGAACCAGGACTTTTTCCAACATTTCATGCTTAAAAAGAACAGGACACAAGTAGCTGCCTGTCCATTCCCTGGAGGGTAACATAATCGCTAAGGAAACAGTCTGAAGTTTCAGGATTATGTGTTCTTTTCACTTCTCTCCCTCAATGGCTCACTGTTGCTGAATAAAAGAACCTTATAGGCTTGCTTGGATGAGCTTTGCTCTTCCTAAGCATCTTAGACATGGCTATAGCACTGTCTTGGGGAGAGGGTAAAAACCAAACAAAAATACTCCCAAAAAAACAACCAACAACAAAAAACCCACCAAAAAAAAAGAAGGTTGGACATCCTTCAGCAGCCATTGGGTGTGAAAACAAATCTCCCACTTGCACTGCTTTTGTCACGTTGTCACCTCAGTCTTGACATTTTAAAAATCAGTGGCCAGACCTGCATTTTCTGAAGGGCCTAGAGTCTGCTACCCAGGTTCTGAAAAGTGTAACTATTAGCCCCTGGAAGATGCATAGATTTTAAGGAGAGTTTGAAATGACCTAGAGGCAGAGTTGCACAGCTGAGATTTCTGACCAGAAGAATATACACCAGCTCAATAAAGCAGTTTCTAGAATATTGCAATGCAGTGTGCATTTTTCTTGCATATTCAAGACTTTAATAATCATCTTTATACATCACAGAAAGCCAGTAAGAGGTTCAGAACTGATTCTTGATCAGATTATAGAACTGAATTCAGTGTGAGTAGTAATCCATTTTCTGGGGCCAGTGAACTTGTACTCTTCTCAGGGCCTATTATGGGCAGACATATAAAACGCTGTAGTATTATTTTCCATAGCACTCACAATCCTTCTTTAAGCACTGTAATCAACATCTGATCTTAAATTTACAAGATTATGAAGCAATGTTTAAGGATCATACAGTTGAATAATATTGTATTAAAAGTAAACTCCAGATGTCTTTAAATACATTAAAGGATAAAGTCCCTGAACATGGGTAAACAAGTACCAAAAGATTTAACATGAAAGTGAACATCAAGAAGATAGCTCTTAGCTTTGCATACTTAACTGCACAATTCTGAGTTCATGCATTTGTAGCATAATATTTAGGAGATTTTATAATTGGCTTAAAAANGACTGTGCAATACTTCTCAAAATACTATCTACTTGTCTAAGCTAAATGACTTTATCTGGATTTAAAAAAAAATTAACATAATTTATCTCTTTTCCTACATGCTTTGATCAGCCGTTAGAAAATTTAAAAGGCCACTGCTGTTTGACTTTAGCACTGAAACCCTATTGAAATGAATGGTACAATTAACAGCTCAGAAAGCATTTGCTTGACGATTCATAGAGTCCAGAACATCATCTTTCCCTGAGGTTTTTTTTTTATAGTTGGCATTTATTAACATCAATACATTTAGGTACATTAAGTAGAAAAATTGTTCTAATGTACAAAACGCAACCTATAGAGAATTTTTTCCTGACAGTACCACATGACTTTTCACTATCCTGGCCTGAACTAGAAACTCAAATATTGACTCTGGAGCTAGAAAGGTTGTATCCAAATTTTGATTTTTGAAGTACAACCTTTAAAAGAAAGAAAACTGGAACTTTGTTTTACTAATTACTAACTGCCCGATTGTTAGTTTTCATTATAAAGCTCCATTAGAATACAGTAGAATCAAACTGTATTCTAGTATTAAAGTGTTTGCCTACTCTTTATATTAAACAGAAGATACATAACTGCAGTACCTGCCATATCTGTGTAAGAGTTAATATTTGAGCTTGTTTAGCTCATAGTAGTTCTTGGAAACACTCGATCAGTTACAACAAGGAGTGTTTGCCCTAATCTTTTAGAAATGTATTTATAGATATCTAATGAATCTTTTCCCAAGACAGGAAGTTCAGAGAATATAAAGTCAGCTGCTTTTTTGTGCATACATCTACTACTGCCTATTTAGGACTACTTTAGAAGACGAACTGCTGTGTTCAGCAGTAGCCACCTACTGCATCTTATCATTCAGAAAGGGACATATGGAAGAGCTCAATACTCCATCATCACTCTTTGGATGCTCTCTTGAGTCCTGAGCTGGCTGAGGGTGTTATAACCACTAGTGAGCATACTCAGTGACAGAAAGAATTGCTGGGATTTGAAGTCAGGCATATCTTCCATGGTAGTTTTAAAAATAATTCAGCTCTGACTCATTCAACAAGCTCCACAGTGCTTTCAGAATGCTTTTCTATAGATTATCTGTCTTCAGGGGTGAGAAGAAAAAATTAAAGTGGTACCAAGGAGGTCTGGCAATTTTACCTCCTGCTTTTCTTGAAGCACAGGAAGAGAGGGTAATCTGAGAAATGAGTATGCACAGTAAAATAAAAGCAGACTGCTTAGAGGTTACCTTTGAGTTTTTTTGAAAGCTTTCATAGCTTCACAAGACAGATCTCAAATCTGCAGTCCCACCAGATGAGCGTTCACTAGTGCAGAGATCTCACTGACTTTATACTAAACAATGCTTAGTTTCCAACCAAACTAAAGATCAAATGTAGCTTACCCAAACAGACAGTTTGAAATAGAATGGGCTCAAATGGTTCCCTCAGTAGTGATACTAGAAACCTAAAGCATCTGTAGCCAATGTTGAGCACACAGATGGCATTCCAAAGCAAGGCCTATTAACAGTTTTACGTTTCTCCTCCTTCTCACTCTGGATAGGTGTAAAAGGTCCAACAATAATTTATCAATGTTAGTGAGATGTACATTATTCTTTCAGTTCCACTTTTCCTCTATGAATATCAAATCATCTTATGCAAAGAGGAAAGAAGCAGGACTTTGAAGTAAGCATGAGGAGACCTGCAGTTTGTTCTCATTTACAATACATTTCAAGACATCTGTGTTAGTAAACAGGAACCTTTCAGATTATGTAATTTCTATTTTCCCANAATTCCTTTTCCCCAAGTCAAGTCTGTTTTGCCCATGATGGTAACCAGTGAGTGATCTCCCTGCCCTTATCTCAACTCATGAGCCTTTTGTTATATTTCCTCTCACCTGTCCTGTTGAGGGTAGGGGAGTGATAGAACAGTTTTGCTGGGCACCAGACATCCAGATAGGATCAACCCACCACACTTATCTACTCAGTCATCAACACAAACAACTTTCAATATTAGAGTATTGANTAAAGTGTTTGCCTACTCTTTATATTAAACAGAAGATACATAACTGCAGTACCTGCCATATCTGTGTAAGAGTTAATATTTGAGCTTGTTTAGCTCATAGTAGTTCTTGGAAACACTCGATCAGTTACAACAAGGAGTGTTTGCCCTAATCTTTTAGAAATGTATTTATAGATATCTAATGAATCTTTTCCCAAGACAGGAAGTTCAGAGAATATAAAGTCAGCTGCTTTTTTGTGCATACATCTACTACTGCCTATTTAGGACTACTTTAGAAGACGAACTGCTGTGTTCAGCAGTAGCCACCTACTGCATCTTATCATTCAGAAAGGGACATATGGAAGAGCTCAATACTCCATCATCACTCTTTGGATGCTCTCTTGAGTCCTGAGCTGGCTGAGGGTGTTATAACCACTAGTGAGCATACTCAGTGACAGAAAGAATTGCTGGGATTTGAAGTCAGGCATATCTTCCATGGTAGTTTTAAAAATAATTCAGCTCTGACTCATTCAACAAGCTCCACAGTGCTTTCAGAATGCTTTTCTATAGATTATCTGTCTTCAGGGGTGAGAAGAAAAAATTAAAGTGGTACCAAGGAGGTCTGGCAATTTTACCTCCTGCTTTTCTTGAAGCACAGGAAGAGAGGGTAATCTGAGAAATGAGTATGCACAGTAAAATAAAAGCAGACTGCTTAGAGGTTACCTTTGAGTTTTTTTGAAAGCTTTCATAGCTTCACAAGACAGATCTCAAATCTGCAGTCCCACCAGATGAGCGTTCACTAGTGCAGAGATCTCACTGACTTTATACTAAACAATGCTTAGTTTCCAACCAAACTAAAGATCAAATGTAGCTTACCCAAACAGACAGTTTGAAATAGAATGGGCTCAAATGGTTCCCTCAGTAGTGATACTAGAAACCTAAAGCATCTGTAGCCAATGTTGAGCACACAGATGGCATTCCAAAGCAAGGCCTATTAACAGTTTTACGTTTCTCCTCCTTCTCACTCTGGATAGGTGTAAAAGGTCCAACAATAATTTATCAATGTTAGTGAGATGTACATTATTCTTTCAGTTCCACTTTTCCTCTATGAATATCAAATCATCTTATGCAAAGAGGAAAGAAGCAGGACTTTGAAGTAAGCATGAGGAGACCTGCAGTTTGTTCTCATTTACAATACATTTCAAGACATCTGTGTTAGTAAACAGGAACCTTTCAGATTATGTAATTTCTATTTTCCCACACTAAACATCTATACTTCAATATTCAGTATTCTGTATTACAAAGACACATATAAATATCCATTTTGTTAAGGAGTAAGATATTCCAGTAGCAACAGGTTATAGGTTCTATGAACATGAAAAAAATAGTATATTTTTATTTCTTGTAATGACAATTAAAAAATTAATATATTCCTGCCATTAAACTGGTTAAACCATAACAGCAGTATAACAGCATATACCTGTTGAAGGTAACTAATTCAAAAGCTTTTATAGCTCAGTTATGCATTACATAAATGACTTACCCTTCCAGCTTAATCAAGATTAACTGTTTGGATCACAAATACTCTATTCTCATATTACTGAAAGCAATTACACAAGTGCAAAGAAATTTCATATAAAAATTATGTAACTGGAAATAGGAATTGGTATTGATCCACTTAATGTTCGGTATTGCAGTTCTGTAGTAGAAACCAGTTAATATTCAGTGGTCATGTAAAATATCTTCCAGAGAACTAGAAGTGTGCCTGAAGTACATTAGCTTCTCTGCTGAGAGGTCAGTAAAAATATCTCTTCATAAGGGCTGCTTTAAAATGAAGACCTAGTGTTTGTGGCTTTGCTAGCAGTTGACTGAGTTTCTGTACTTTCCATGATAAATCTCTGTCCTATATTCATTATCAATATTTCTCAGACAATGCCTAATAGACCTTTGGCATAAAATCCCAAGCCCAGATGCAGACATTTTCAGGAAATAGTTTCTCTTGCAACCCAGCCTTTCCTTCTGCAGCCTTTTTCCAGCCTTGTGCAGGCTGGAGCTCCAGCCTATCTCAATCCTCACCAGAAAAGACCTTGTTCCATTTGTTCCCCTCTATCCTCCAGTCTGTTTGCAGTTAGATGATCACAAAGGTAACTATAGATCACTACAGATGAAGCAGAAATCCTAGTGAGAGTATTCAGACACAGATCTTTCTACTCTGAAGATCATAGCCTTTGATAGTAAGTGATCATACAGATGCAATAAATCCAAAGTATAACCTGTGGAAACCTAAAGCTAACTTATTTTTTAAAGAGACTATACTTCAGAGAGTATCACTGTTATGAAGTCCACCTTGTACTGTAGGTACAATTCTTATTACATGTGTTTTCTTCAAAATAAGAATTAATCCCTTATTCAATAGGTATCAATTTGGTTTTCTTTTAGCCCTACTTTCTATAAAGTTAAAGGGTTATATGAAACTGGTGTTATCATGTCCTTTCGGTATCAGAACTTTCATAGTTAAGGAGCATAAGAGGTTCAACATATTTGCCTCTGACTTACAGCTTGAAGGCTTGGCTGCTGTGGAACAGGGAGGGTTGTGGGGTTTGTCCTTTTCCCTCTCACAATCACACGTTAGAACAGGGCAGATTCCAAAATTGTGTTCAGGGTGCTTTGCTGTGATTAAAACATGCACTTATGTCCTAAAAGACCTTATGTTTGAGTGAGGAAGCTGAGGTACCATGGATCATTTCCCTGTTGCTCACCGATGCTGGAGCCAGATACCCCTGCATGCTCTGGGCTACAATGCACTCCCGAAGTCTCTAAATTACCAGTTTCTCAAGAGATTCTCAACAGAAGTCTTTTTAGAGCTACCTGAAAAGGAGGATGTGCCAAGGTCATGTTGGCTGGCAGCAGACCTAGAAAAAGAAAGGACTGAATTCCAATTTCACTGCTCTGATTTTATGTTGTCACATAATTGCAGAGCTCCATTTCCTGCCTTTAAATTGAAAAGCTCATAGCAGTACATTTTTGCAAGCAAAATCGCATATCCATATAATTCAAATCTTACTGTATTTTTATATTGTGCATTAAATGAGTTGCAATAGGAAACAAACTTGATGGTTGTTAGTTGTTAACACATTTAGGGAATTAAATCAAGCTTAAAACTATTGCTGAAGCATTTGACAGAAATCTGAAAGGCAAATCTTAATACAAATCTCTGTAGTTCCTTATTACCTCTTTGTACAGGAGAGGAGTATGTGCTGATTTATTTACACTGACAGTTTCCAATAGAGTTGTACACCCCTCGTAAATAATATTTAACATGCACCTCAGTAAGTGTGTGAGGAGAGAGACAGATAAAAGCCTCTTTTCCAGGGGGTCACTTGGGTACAATGCCAAGGATGATTTTGTCTTCATTTTGCCCTGGAACAGCAGGGACTGACTGAAATGCTCTGCATATCCAGAATCCTCATCTGCAGGTATTCTGGGTCTATGGACTGTTCAGCCTAAGGCCATGAAGTTCTAGCCACCTCTAGTCTAAATTTCAGAGAACATGCTGCCTGTGGTCTGACAGACTATTCCAAAAAAATGCCTGACTAGCAGAACAGTTTAACAGAAGCAAAGGACTATGGACATCATACATAATGCAGGCAAAGCCTGGAATACACACTCAACTTCAATATATGATTAAACATTTATCCTACCCCCATGCCTCCACCAGCAGCAGTTGCCTCAAACATGATCTTTGTTTCCCCTGAAACGTACACTCAGGCAAGAATATTTAGTCCTTACTGCCCCAGCATACACAGCTGTCTCCCTCAAACCTCATCAAACCAATTCTCTTATTCACATTATTTCAAAATTTCACTCCATTTCTTCCTGCTATGCAAGGTGAGGGTAACCACCAGAAGA
>VYZX01011304.1:0-22342 GCA_013401335.1 Brachypteracias leptosomus | reverse complement strand
TTTGTACAGGAGAGGAGTATGTGCTGATTTATTTACACTGACAGTTTCCAATAGAGTTGTACACCCCTCGTAAATAATATTTAACATGCACCTCAGTAAGTGTGTGAGGAGAGAGACAGATAAAAGCCTCTTTTCCAGGGGGTCACTTGGGTACAATGCCAAGGATGATTTTGTCTTCATTTTGCCCTGGAACAGCAGGGACTGACTGAAATGCTCTGCATATCCAGAATCCTCATCTGCAGGTATTCTGGGTCTATGGACTGTTCAGCCTAAGGCCATGAAGTTCTAGCCACCTCTAGTCTAAATTTCAGAGAACATGCTGCCTGTGGTCTGACAGACTATTCCAAAAAAATGCCTGACTAGCAGAACAGTTTAACAGAAGCAAAGGACTATGGACATCATACATAATGCAGGCAAAGCCTGGAATACACACTCAACTTCAATATATGATTAAACATTTATCCTACCCCCATGCCTCCACCAGCAGCAGTTGCCTCAAACATGATCTTTGTTTCCCCTGAAACGTACACTCAGGCAAGAATATTTAGTCCTTACTGCCCCAGCATACACAGCTGTCTCCCTCAAACCTCATCAAACCAATTCTCTTATTCACATTATTTCAAAATTTCACTCCATTTCTTCCTGCTATGCAAGGTGAGGGTAACCACCAGAAGAGATGCCTCGAACCTCTGGGTTTTGTACAGTCCAGTCAGATACAATTTAGTTCTCCCCTTTCCAGTTCCTCACAGGTTTTGGCTTATTGTCTTTTCTTGGTCTAAGAGTTTATAGACACATTCTTCACAGGCAGACACATCTCCTTTGTTCATCCCTGGTATGGCTAACATAAAATGATAGAGTACTAACGAAATTAGCAAGAGTGGTTGGCATTCTCCAAGCTAGCCATTAGGAAGATTCTTAAATTTATACAATACTCAAANAGGGAGGTTGGACTGGATGATCTCCAGAGGTACGTTTCAACTCCTACCATTCCGTGATTCTGATTATTAGACCTTTATCAAAGATAAAAGAAAAAAGCAAACTATAACACTTTATGCAACATAAGCCATGGCCCACCAGATGAGTTTAGGTCTCTGGAATCCATGTAAACACTTTCTGCAAATTTCACAGCCTAACATTTCCAGAAGCACAATTGACTTTCTAACAAAAAACAGTCTCCCTGGGGAAAGCAAGTCTTGACTCCATTTTTTTTTTAATATCTCCTTATTAAAAAAAATAATATTAAAAATCTATAAAATAATGTAATGTTTCTTTAAAAGGCAGTTTGAAAAGTTATTCTGATTATTTTAAAATTTAATATCTTTAAGTTGTGATTGCAACTAGCGCAGAAACTTTGCAACAGTAAGATCACATAGGAAACAGGGATTCACCACAAAGCATTAGTTCTAACTGATAAGCAAGTCATCTCTTTTCACATCCAAACTTTCACCATGGTGTTCCTAATATCTAAAAACCCTAGAACCAAAGCTTATTTTGTACATTTTAAACAGGCAAACTAGGGCAAGGAAACCACAGGTGTCCCCCAACACTGAACCACAATGTGCCAACTACCAAGTTTTGGGAGGAGATGGGGTAGGGAGAGGGAGTTGCTCTGTACTACTAGATCAAACCAGAGGAAGATATATGCAAAGGAAGGCTAAATTAATTATTAGTAATTAATAATCCACCAGTAATTAATTATTCTATACCCATCAGTTGTCACTAGGTTATCAACTGATGGCTTCCTGAAACACATTTCTGCTGATTACAGTGCTTCTGAGGAGGCACTTGAAGCTGAAGCCTTCCACCTGTGGTCACACTGCACCTCCTCCAGGAGCTTCCACTTGCTGCACTACTTAGCATGGGCATAGGCATCTCACTTTTCCTGTAGTCACTTGGAGAAGCCCAGAACAAGGACTCTTTGGGACTCAATACCCCATAAGTTGTTTAGGGCACAGACATCCATCATCCCACCACCTAGACCTAAATAAGAGGCTATAAGTTAGCACCACAAGCCACCAGTAGATACTAGAGCAAGAATGCATAGGAATTTCATACCAGTGGCTGGACCCCAGAAGCCACAGCCCTTAGCTCTGTTGGGTTTGGCAGCCCCAGGAGAGCCCTGCAACTCCTGGGAGCTCCACAATTCCATCCCAAAGTGTTTACATGAATCAAGAACCTCCTCACTACTCCCCAAAGAGCCTAAATGCAAGTTTAGGCAGGCAAACCGCTACCAGAGAACAGCAACCTAAAGAGCTGCTATTAGTTCACTCTACCATCTCCATGCCACTTGGCTAAATCTCTGAACCTCCTTTTTATTGGTATGAGGCACATCAGGAGTTGATTTTTATAAGTCCTAGCCTTAAGATTCCAACTTACTATATCAGATATGCATATCAGCATTATACCATTGCAACCAAAAAAAAGTACTTTGCTGTGATCCAGGGCAATTAATCTCCAAATCATAGGTGGGAGGCAAGAGAGTAAAAAAACTGGATGTCCTGATGTCCTACATCCCTCATCCTCCATGTTGCACACCATTACTTCTTCAACCATCCCCCTGCTTACAGTGTAAAAGTGTGAAAACATAAGCAACATGTATATATAAGAGAACATAGGTGAGCAAGATCAGTGATCTTGGTAATCACTTACCCCTCCCATAAAAGCCTGCAATAGGTTCTGCTACATTCTTTTCCTACATGTAGGCTATTCTCATTTTTTCACCCTTCTCTAAGACTGCTTTCCTACCTTTCACATCAGCCTTCCCTCAGTGCTCTCCAAGCAGCCTCTCTCATTACTGGCTTCCCAGAGCAACCTCCAGCACCTTTACCTACCACTCACTAGTACCTTGAGAACTCCCTTTTATAAAGAGCAGCTATGCCTAATTGGTAATTAGGGCAAGAGGTGGAACCAGACCCCTTTTAACCTTTTCCAGGCTGCTAAAGGGGGAAGAAAAGGGTGCTTGGACCTCCTCATGTGTTACTCTGTGCCAAGCTTGAGCTGTTTACTGTAATTGTACTGCAAAGTGGGCTTGTCTGTCTGACTGCTTGGGTAAAGCATGCAGAATACAGGAGAACTTTTCTGTGGGCTGATGAGGCTGACATGACAATACAGTATTCAACTCCACTACTCCCATTTTTTTAAAGAATGTTGCAAAATCAAATGAGTGCAAAGAACTGTTGTGAAGTTAATTAGCTCAACATCACATGGCTGCGTCTATGATTTGAGCTAGCTTCACTTAGTGTCTTTGCAGTATACTTCATGAGTGGATAAATCAAAGGACCTCCATTGATCAGAAGAAAAAAAAGAAAGAAGGGTTTGAGTTAAAGGAATTAAGCAACTGGTCTGGTCGACGATAAATCCATGTAGGGTATTAGGACATGACCTTTCCCTGCCTGGGGTTAGTTTGTTGGTTCTAACAGAGAATAAACTCCATACCAAAAGTAGGCAATGGGCTAGTTCATATGGCTTGGACATGGAAGTCATCTCCCTGATGTGGTGAGGGGATTTACACTTCCACCTCCCATCTCCAAAGCAGAGTGTCCTGACCACCAGGACATTGACATGATTCTTGACCAGTCTCTTCTCCTGGGGCTCTTCCTTACAATCTGTAAATGTTTACAGGACTCCAGCTATTTCTGATCTGACCTAGAAATTGTTTGTGAATAGACATAAAAATGACAGCTACTTGTTACAAGTTACTCCTGGGGAGATGCCAGTTGGACACAAGAGGAGAATTCACAGTGAGAACAGACAGCCACTGGAATAATCTCCCCAACATCGTACACTTTCAAGATTTGACTGGACAGAGTGCTGGGCCATCGTGTCTAGACCATGCTTTTGCCAGGAAAGGTTGGACCAGATGATCCTTGAGGTCCCTTCCAACCTTATACTCTACAATTCTATGATTCTGTGATTCGAGGGCTTAAGGAAATTCCTCACAGTGAAAGACTTTAAGAGGTAGTTTATTTATTTTGTCAACGAAGAACTTGAGAGGAACATTGACTACAATATATAGCTGTCTGCATGGAAACAAAAGAACAAAAAAAGCAGTATTATTGACCTCTGTAAACCAGAAATATTAAAAAATTCAAATGAGACGGCTCATGTTTTAACTTTGCAGGAAATGTAATTTTCAAGAAACCACCCATGAAGAAAATGAATGTATTCCTTTTCTCAGTTTTCATCTTCATTATTTCAGATGTTATAACTTGGTAGCACTTTTTTTTTTAAATTCATATAAAAATCAATATACCACTGTGCCATCAATAAAAATTATCTTTAAATATATAAATATTAGAATATATATTTATTAAACAGAAAAATGAAACACATATGTGAGCCTATTACTTGACTATTAATTATGACATTGGCAGAAACCCGATTTTTAATATCTTTTCTAGAAAGGATCGTAAGTTTCTAAAGAGGTTTGAGGACTAGGAGGCTGGGGAGGGCTAGAAATAAGGTCCTTCTCAGAGGAAATAGGGGCACAGTTATGTAATTTCCAGTTTGGATGTTAATCAATTAATGGGAGATTCCTAGAGAGTCTGATAAAAAAGTCAGCGGGTTTTTTCCCTGGAAGATATCCTTAGAAAGTCTACTGAATATTCATGGGGAACTTAAATCATCCTTCCAACTGTATTTTTAAATTGATGTTATTGAAATATCTCAGTAGAGAAGATATTCTGTATTAACTTCTGTAGTTACAACAGTAGTTTCTCAGTCTACTGGTTTCATCTTTACTAAACCCTGCAAAAATTTTTCCAAGAGAGCTTAACTATGGTTGAAATTATGTCAGCTTTTGCATAATTTTACATAATTTTACCTTCATGATATGCTGAGAGGAGTCAGCATCTCAGTTTGCCTCCCTCTGGAGCTGAGGACACAGCTGGATGGAGCACGTTGCAGATATCTTCCAGGAAACATGCTGGTGTGTTTCTTTCTTTGAAATGAAGTCTTAAGTGTGGGGATATGGCTGGGTGACAGGCCTGGGTGCTTGGAAATGCTGGGAGATCCCCATATTAAAAATGGCCACTGCAAGTGCCCTCTCCTTTCTAACTCAGCCCCGAGGAGCTGTACCTAAAGGTCCTTTCCTGCCTTCACACAAGATTTCTGTGTTACTTTGCAAGGAGCATGTAAAGTTTAATGAGGAGTTGAATGGGCACATTTTTAGGTGCTCCTAGCTCCTCCCTGACTTCTAAATCCAACAAACTCTAGCCAAGAGAATGCACTTACCAGAGAGCATGGCTGTCACCTCAGCAAGTCAACCTTTGCTCCCAGCAAGGGATGCTGTGGGTGCCAAGACTTTCAATGGTCATCTTGGCGTGACCCTGCTTCTGGAAGCTCTGTAGAGACAGACACAGAAATGCTGCAGGTCTCCATGAGACCTCAGGTACATCCTTGATCTGCCTTTCTGTGTTCTGTTTGGCCAACAACCTGGCTCATAACCTGTTGTTTTGTAACAGAATCTCTAAAATGGTACCTGAGGGAAATAACAGACCAGCTGGGGCTCCTGGGAGTGTTTTGCACATGTAGAGGACTGCCTTAGATAGCTTTTGGGAAAGTGACAACAGGCAAGGTGGAAGCATATGTGCAATACTCTTAAAACCTAAAAGAGAACAGCAGTGGAGTGGCAGAGGAAAGCATCCATACTCTCTAAAGCCTGAGATTTAGTTACAGCTTTGCCTGTTCTCCTGTATTAGATAAAAATTTATTAATAATATTGTCCACCCACTTTTAAAATTCATATTGCAGTACTTGCCCCCGTGACCGCCTGCTGCAGCACAACCCACCAATTAATGAAAAACTGCTTAAAGAAATATAAAAAAAAAAAAGGTCTATTTGGAGCTAAGGGTGCAAGAAGACGGGGCTGTGACAGTGTTACACATTCACAAGGGCTTCAGGCTGACATTTTTAATCTTGAAGCAATAGCTACAAAGTTGTAATTGCCTTTCAGCGGGAAGTGGGTAAAACCATTTTTGGTGTTAGATTCTGTAACACACAACCTAATGGCTGAAGGAAATATCTCCTCAATCCCGGCTCTGAAGAACAGTTTGCATCTCTGTTGGTCTGTTTTTTCTGGAGAGGGGAGGAGATGCTTTTATACCTTGATGACTCTGCACTGTGGTTACCAGGGTCTCTATTGACCAAGTAGTGACAGGAGAGTAAAAATAATTAATGAAGCAAATTCTTCCTTTCCACCTTACAATGAAGTTCTTCATTTAGGCATGTTTCTATAGTAACAATAATATCTTCAGAAGAATTTGTTGGTTTATCTCCTGGATTAATTCTATGGAGTCTTACAATATTTGGAATTTAAAGCATCTTTCTGTTCCACAGAAAGCAGATTATTGTTTCCCTCATAAAGAACAAGCAAAATTAAAGAAAATTTTTACTTACATTTAATATTACTAAAATTGGTCATTTTTACAATTCTGTAACGCCAACAAACTCCCCAAAACAGCCCTCTCCATCCCAAAATAACTAATCATGGGAGGAATATCCATGAAATATGCCTATAAGAATGGGTGGAGGGACTGGTCTTTTTCACTTGGTAGAGTATGGCAATGTCTTATAACAAGAAAAAAAGAAAAGGTGTTTTTTCTAAAAAGCAATCACTTTAGGTCATGATTAAACCATTCTATACATTTCAGAATACCATATAGCATCCCTTTCATAGAATGTTGGTCAATTTTCTTATTTGCAGGTGCATTTGTACAGACATTTAGGAGCATGTATTTTTATGTCAATGCGGTATGCAAGCTGCTTGAATTTCCAGAAGCACTTTGACATTCTTTTGCATTTCCCTGACAACAGAAAATCACACAACACTGTTCCTTCATGCTGGCTGTTTGTAAGGGGTCCTCCACACTTTCAGAAGGATTAGTGTATTTCAGAGTCAGTCTCTGCGTTGTGCTGAAGTTACTTTGTGGAGCAGAAAGTTAATCGCACTGGCCCTCAATGTTCGTAGTCAAATTACTGGAGGAAACCTTAGCATAAAACTCATCTAAAAGTACAGTTGTTCACTGCACCTTCTGCCCTTAAGATCACTTCAGACAGGGAGAAAAGGCATGGAGCTCATATTTAGAAAAACAAATCTTTATTATTTTAAAATATAATAAAATAAATGGAAAGAGTTAACCTACCCGGAATGTATGAGTTTAATCTGTGAGACACCCTGTGCCATTGCAGGGCAAGGTCTGGTACACTCCTGGGACCCTCTGGACTGGCTCCGAGAATACTAGTAGGATAGGCTCCCTAAAACCTGCAGCATTTTGAAGTGTTTTAGCCATGAAAACTGAAAAAAAAATGCTATTTTAAAAGATGTTGAAGAATATTCTGGCCTTTATTTTAAAAACTGTATCAAATCTGGACATCAACTTGCTCTAGTGGACCCTGGCTGAACAGGAAGGCTGGACTAGATGATCTCCAGAGGTGCCTTCCAACCTCAATTATTCTATGATCAGAGGGTTTTATTTTCCGTCTTGCCTGCTGCTTTCTGCAGCAGTGTTCCCACGCATCTCAAAGCTGTAAGACCAGACCAAGACTTCTTGTTACAGATGCTCATTTTGTGCGATGCTGGCCACAGGGGACAGAAGCTTGTCAGCTAGTGGGAGGCAAGGAAAGACACATAAAGACATTAGAGAGGATGTGCAGAAGTCACCAGGGAAAACACAATTCTTCTCATTACCTGGGAAGAAGTAACACCCAGCAGGCTGTAAGGCGAGCACCAGAGCTCTGGCAGATGTGCTGTGCACTGCTGGGGACCTTACAGGTGCTGTCTATGTGGCCCTGGGGCTGTTGTGCCGTCTTCTGCTCCTCCAGGGATCTGAAAGAGAGAGAAGGCTAGTGGCTCACCAGGTGGGTTTAGGAGGTCTGCCAGTAAGAAGCAGAATCCTCTGATATCATAGATCCCCCTGAAAACACTATTGAGCTCTTCTCAGTCTCCAGTTTTCAGTATCACATAGCTATTGGTTGATACACCTAAACAGATACATATACAGATAAATGTATACACTTCTACCAACTTGAAAAAGATGTGGTCAAACTGTTGCATAAAACATAGGAATAAGCATTACTAAATGACCTAATTATTAACACACATATCCCTTTCACTAGTACTAATCAAGTGTATTAAACTTGCAAAGAAACACAAAGCAGTTAAAAAGCTGTAGTTTCTGAACACAGCCAGCAAGCAGTAATGCCTCAACACAGAGAGATCCTTAACTGTGTGAAAGAAGCTGCTATGAGTGCAATATACTCTATGGATTTCTACATTTTGTACTCTGCAAATACTATCACTTATGCTCTGACAGTGTCAATTTGGGCAAGCAAAAACTGTTACAATGAATGTTAAGAAACAAGTAACCTGGGAAAGTGGGGGGAAAAAAAACCAACAAAGTAGTTCTCTGAATGGGAGCATCTGTGGATATTACAGATGCCAGTGTTCTGTCTTCTACACGTGAAGGCAAGTATCTTTGCAGGGGTAATTTTGCAGCCATACAATCTTGGGAATAAGTCTGTTTAAGACAATTTGAAATTATTTTGTTTCTTCATACAGTTTGAACAGTACATCTCAAGGCTTTGAATTTTCCAGCTTCAGCATCTTCTGTGTTGAAGTCCATAAAATAGGCAGAAGAATTATATTTCCTCTCAGCATTTTTGCTGAACTGGAGTACAGTTGAAATTTTCTCATCTCCTAAAAGAAAGGTGTTATAAAAGGTGTGTGTTATTTTTCTATATGCAAGAAACATCACTACAACTATATCTTACTTTGGAAAATAAAAGTAAGTTGGAGAAGTGAAGGGACAATTTCACAATGACTGTGCATAATACAGTATTCATACTGATATGGATAGAGAACTGAGTATCAGTGGCATCCTGGGAAGTAGGATGAGATCAGATTTCTTCCCGAGAAAATGGTCTATTTTTATTTGAAGACTGTTATTGCTTTTACTGTTATTCATAAGAGTATTTAAGCATTTGCTGTTCAATCTCTAGCTTATCTGTCAAGTTCTCCTTATTGTCTGAAATAAAACCAGTGCATCCAAATGGAGGGGTTGTGATTAGGTGTGCAAACCAAGACCTGCTAGTAATACCTGTTAAAGTATCTCTACACATTTCTATGGGATGAATCAGAATTCATGTGGGTAGTAATCTTTTCATGCCATGCCCCCAGTCTTAGACCAAATGCTGGTTACTTCAGCCAAGAGAGTCCTGTTTTTAAGCATTTCTTCTACAGGTCCATTTGCAACTTTGTGAAAAGTTATGGGTTTTTTCCCTCAAGACTATCCTAGCTGAATGTCGGGTCAAGCAAACTCTTTGGAAGTGTATCCCAGCTGCTCTCCAAATAATTAACATCCTAACCCACATTCTCCTGAAATCTCTTGGGATTTGGCTTTGAGACTGTCTCTGTCTAAATGAATTCTCACCAGCCTCTTAGGGAGCAGTAAGCTAAGTTATCCTGTCTATTTTAAGGCATAAGAATGCAAAATGTTGGGATTTTTAAGCCATGAATAAAACCAATACCAAAGTATATGAGTAGCTCAAGGGTTTCAAACTGCCAATATCATATGCAAAGTAAAGGACTATGCTACCTTTCTGTTACTGGTGTCTTTTTAATATAACTCTTCCTTGTCACAAGACTTTTTATAAAAACAACCCTTTATTCAAATAGCACTATCTGAGGGAGGCTGAAGTTAAAAAGCTGTGATAGATAGAAGTAATAAAAAAAAAATCATATTATCAAAAGGGGACTTGTATGACTCATTTAGTTATTCCATACCTGTATAAGCCCATACTTGCATCACATTTTCATTGATTTTCATAATATGAAAATAATACTCTAATTCTGAGTGCAATCAGTTCTGTATGAAGACAGAAAGATATTTGAAAGTATAATGATAATCATCTACCTATAGTGTAGAATATTATACCTGGATGCATTTTATTATCTTTCTTCATGGTACTCTCTGAAGCAGTAGCAGGAATGTGTAGAAACAGTAAATCCTCCAAGCAGAAAATAAAAAAGATGAAACAGCTGACTAACGTATCCTGGACAGTGCAGGTTTCATTTTTGTGACTAACCACAACTTAATTCATATTTGAACTACTTATGTGACAGTGACTGTTCAATACGAGAATGTGAGACACTTAAAATGATTGTACGCCAGAGAGCATATAAGAATAGAGGGTTGGAAAGAAAAGTGTTTGGAAATCAAGAAGTGAGAGAATTAATATTGCTCTTGCAGCATTACCATGGTGTGCTCTACTGTGGGCTGTGGTGTGTGTTCCTAGGCAGCACTCTGCACAGGATCTTCCTCCTTCAGATCACAGGATGGAGCTGCTCATGGAGTCAATCAAGGCTGTGAAAGTAAAAGGACTAAAAACAACTCCTGTGACTGTTGTAGGAACTGGAAAGCACACAGCAGATGAGTCAGAAAGGATGAGTTCATGGTTACGGCAGATTAATGCTGTCCAAGATACAATTTTTCTCAGTGCCTCAGCCACAGATGACTCTGTGAAGTGCCACAAGTCACCCACTGTAACTCTTCACACACGCTAATAAGCTGCGCTTAACATTATCCAATAGTCGATTTGTCCCAGTGCTGATCTGCAAAGGGTGTTAGCACCCACAGCACCGAGTGCTTTCGAAAAGCCAGGCTAGTCATCCTGACCTAGGCACTCGTAAAAACTGGAAAAACCCTGTGTGTACTAATGTGCGGAGATTTCTCTATATTCAGGATTGTCCTTCTACATGTTTCATTTGACTTATATCACAAACATGGAGATCACATAGCTTTGGATTAGAGCTCTCCAGCACCTCAAAAATCTGAATTTCCACTTTGAAAGCACTGATGTGAGCTGTATGGAGGAGCTGCTGTAGCTGCTTGCTATTTTGTTTTGCCCAAACAACAATTTCTAATCTAGCCTGGGACTAGCAGTAGAATGAAAACTACTCTTAAGGTAGCCCTTAGTTCATTTTCTTGAGTTGTTTTCCTGTGACAGACTGTGAAACTATAATACTGTCATGTTGCCTATGGATGACTTAATATAGTCTTTATTTCTAAATAGTACTTTAAATTATCTTTACTTTGAGGGTGGTGAGACACTGGAACAGGTTGCTCAGGGTGGCTGCGGATGCTCCATCCCTGGAGGTGTTCAAGGCCAGGTTGGGGCCTTGAGCAACCTGGTCTAGTGGGAGGTGTCCCTGCCATGGCAGGGGGGTTGGAACTAGATGATCTTTGAGGTCCCTTCCAACCCAAACTGTTCTATGATTCTATGATACTTTGGGGGAAGATATGGGGCTGTGCAATAACAAATTGCACCCACATTTTCAAGCTACAAGATCTGTACTGCTCACCTGGCAAACTCATTCCAGTTTTCTTCCATGATCCTCTGATCCATACAGGCTCTGCCCCAACCTCCACTGATTTCGGTAGGCTTTAACTCATATTGCAGAGGGTGTGTAAGGCAGATGTGTATAAACTGTAAGTCAAACTGATATCTAGGTAAAGAGAAATCACATTTAAAGCTTTTCTCATTAACCTTAACATGAAGCAGAAAGGAAAGCTTATGACGTCTTATTGATATCTTTTGATACTACTGCTTTTTCATAAGCCTTTTTGAGACTGTGCATTCTCCAGCTCTTCCGAATGCAGTCCTTCACATTTCCAAGACTAGAGAGTCTTTTAATTCAGTGGGAGGCAATGATCATATTTTAAGGACAAGAAAACAGAAGATGATATGAAAGTTGACTATAAACCTGACTAAACAGATAGATTAGAGCTTACACTTCCTTACTTCCAAGTACTTAATGTGAACATTGTCATTCTGCTTTAATTCAGATAACAGAATTAATATAAACAAAAAAATGAACTGTTAAATGGAAACAACAGAATATTTAAGAGTCCAGTTGATAATACTGGCAATATTCTTTTTGTAATAATCATGATAAATTTAGGAAATAAATTTTTTGTTTTGTTGTAGCTGAACAATCCTATCTTTTTCAAACCACCAAACAGTTTCAGCCCAGATTAACTTTACTACTAATTTACTGCTGTTGAAACTAAGTTAACTGTCCAAAGTCTTGAAGCCTGCACTAGCAAGAGCTTTAAAACCCATGTACATTGCAGCTTATGACTTGTGAAAGATGTATGAATGATATTCACTCATGGGAACAGCAGAAATCTAAGTTACATCATTGATTTCACCTCAGTGTGTTCACTGAAGCTAGAAATTCTATTTTGATTTTAAAGTTATTCTCAGTTGCAAGCACTTTCATTTGATAAATTTAAAAATGTTTTTTATCCTTGCAATGTATTATAATATTAATAGAAATCTTTACAGATATTTAGCTAACTTTCAATAAGCTTTTGTTTTGGAGGGTACAGATTCACCAGACAACCAGGTCCTGTATGTGCCAAACAATTAATGCTCCTAGTAATTCATGTTCTATATAAGTTGTTACTTGTTCAAGCTGATGCAGCGCCTTGGTTTTTTGTTCAGTATAATGTCAGATAATCCTAAGAGCAAAGATCTGCAGTATAACCAGACTAAGAGCAACAACAAAGCTTTTTCAGACTCTTTAAAATATATACAGTAGTACAAAGAGCACACTAATGCAAATTTTATTAAAAAAAACAAAATTCCTTCTATTGGAGATCCTAAGATGACAAACCACAGTAATTTTTTTAGTGTTTTCCTTGAACTTACCACCCACTCAGGACTATGCCCACTGCTGTCTCTTTGGCATTTTAAAAGTAGCAAATGGGATTGAAAACACTGGTCAGAGTATCTTGTCTGCACAGGGAGCTGAGACCAGAGCCTGGTATGCTCAGAGCACTACATCTGGCAGCAGGAGATAAGACAGCCTGTGGGGAATAAGAAGCTTTTAACACCCAGGTGTCAGAACAGTCCTTCCACATTGAAATTGCTCTTTTTTCCTAGTTGAGGTTCTGAAAGGCAAGCAGAGGTTAAGCCAAGTTTCCTCAAACAAATGTCATCACCATTCACCATATCCTGTAGTGCCCACCAGAGCAAAAGATCTTACTGCAGCAGGAGTTTTATTTCTCTGGGTGTCCTGGTACCACCTGCCTATCTGAATCACCTCATATTTCTCTTGGGTGACCTCCCATGTTACCTACATTGCAGGGAGGGACATACCTGTTGTCATATGGTCCCATCAATATGGTACACTATCAATGTTTGGCCCTATTGCATCAAATTTACATACAATACTGTACAGTGCAGCTGTAATTATGACTCAAAGGGATAGATCTTTCCAGATACACCCATTACATTACAAACACCCCTGGAATTTGATCTGTCAAACACAAAATGCCCATTGCTGATGGTTTGTAGTTAATCTGAGCTGGCAAGCAAAGGATAGTAGTCACTGCAAAGAGAGCACATAGATGGCCATTGCAACAGTACTGTAGCAAGTTCTTCAGTGAGTGTGAGAAAAGCAATTTTTACCTTCATGAAAGTGAATAAATAACCATTCCAGAAGACATACAGAGCAGCAACCATCATAATACTTCGCATTTGGCTACTGCATCAAAATATCAGTGCTACTCACTAAGGGAGAAATACCTCAGCTGTAGCACAAGAGCACTGTATTTGCAGCTCAGGCAACAACTGCAGCATAACATTTACCAGAGACATGCTAAGCCTGAGGCAAAGCTAAAGTATAGAGATGTCATTTTGCCATGCAGTGATAGGGGGAAAAATACAGCAAAGCTGGGTTTGCCAGGAGGTTCTGATGAAGTGTATCAGTGAATGCATTGACTGAGTAGTGATTCCAGTTGCTAGGTTTTTAACTACTCCCTGGCCACCAGTCTAGTGTCCTGAAGTGTAAGATACAACACAATAAGAAGACTTCACAGAGCTTCCTCACGGGTGGATTTCACTCAGCAGGTAAAGTTTTTCTGCAAAACATCACAGAGCCATGTTAAGTTACTTTGGCCTGAGTTCTTCTGCAAAACTGTTCAAGACTCACACATCCAGGTGGGCTTAGATAATACATTTTACTTGCAGTTTTTTATAGCTGCTGAGGCTCAAGGCGGGAATAGGACAAAGGAGACTGAAGATCTGAAATATGGTGGGCAACCACGACTGCCTCTGGTGGGGGTTAGAACCAGTTTGTACAGAAGCACTCTATCTGAACAGTATTTATTTGTGTGCTGTGGGTGTTATTACAACTCAGAGCCATTTTCACAAGCTGCATGAAAGTCTTGGCACACAGGTACTCTTAGGAAGCCATTACTCTCTCAAAGCAACTTACATTAGTTTCAATAGGAGATCCAAGCTGATATCACAGGAGGTCACAGACCCATTAAAATTTGCAAATGAAAACCATAGCTTCCCATGAATGAAATACTTCTACAGAAATGCCCAGCAAATTTAGACAAAGTTTAGCGTATTCAAGAGTGCTCCAAGATCACAAGAAGAGAGAATCGTCACCATTTTTAAATCAATTGCAGCTTTTATGAGCCAGATGCAATTTTCAGAGCAATCATGTCAATTCTGCAGATAACCATTGTGCAAGTTAGGAATATAAATTGTATGATAGAAAAGAAAGAGAAAAAGCTGATCGAGCTCACAAAATTGTAAATGAAAGACAGCAAGAAACATCAGGGAGTCACTTTTCGCAGAAGCACAGATAGCAGGGGCTTAATTAGCATCAGATCATATGTATCAGACTGAAAATGTATAATGAATAGCTAGCACTTCCACATGAGACAAGGCTGATATTCTGCTCTATTCTTTCAGAAAACATTCATGTGTGTAGTGAAATTATTCTGGCCACACATAATCACACTGACTGCTTGTAGACCTGCCAAAAGGATAACTTTGAGCCTAAAACACCTAAAAATGAGCCTTAAAATGTATATTCAATGGGGCTGTAGTTTGTATATTGCAGAAAACAGAACTTTCTTCCAGGCCCAGTCACATCAGAAATGTACAGTTTACCTTTAATGAAAACAACCTACAGCAATCTTTTGAGTTGTTTGGATTTGTTTTCCTTGCATGTGACTAAGATGATGTGTCATGTTTAGGATGTGTACTGGTACATTTTGGGGACAATTTTGTGGAACTGTGTTAACTGCTCTAGGTTTTAAACTTACTTGAAAAATTAAATGTATATAAGTGATATCATTTCCAGACAAATGAGACAACAGTTAGGGAACACACTTGCATTACTTCTTCATCCAGATGTTACAAAAACTATCAGCATGTCTCTAGGGTCTTCTTTTCAGCCTTCAGCCTGCAGGCTTGGTCACATGGGCAAATGTTAATAACCATTCCCTCTCGAGTTAATGACCACTTTCAAGATTCTCCACCTTATCCTCAGAAAAGTCTTCCACTTGCAGATTCCTGCTAATTACTGCTCTGGTGATAATATTTTATGAGGGCCTGACTGTCCCCTGCTCCCCCCAGCTGTCTCTGCAGACATGCTTTGCAGAGTGAACCTGGCCTTGGACAAATATATGTTTACAGTAAATAAAAATTTGAGGCCTCTAACTCTCAGGCCTTTGCTCTTCTTCCAGCACACTGATGAGTTACCTGTCTTGCTCTGTGATGGTTTCAGTATTTGACATTTGGTCCTCTTTCCTTGCTTCCCCCATGTTGTTGTGGTTCTTGTTGCACAGCCAGGACAACGAGGGCTCAGCCAAAGCTCCCATTTGTCACCCAGCTTGCTCACAAATCAATCTGCTTGTCTTTCCCTACTGTTGTGTGAAGTAATCCTTCATTTACCAGTATACTTCTTCACAATGCACAGCTCTGAACACTCCTAATTCTGTCCACAGTCCTGCAAGAGCTTATACAAATAATTAGGCAGAAAACAGCACCAGAGTGCTTAAAAAGAATGCTTCCTATTATTACAGTCTTCTTGCTTTACCCTAATTTTTCTTTCTTTGTTCCATTGCAAACATTGATTCTACAGGGAGCAAGACTCAGCAGTTCACCATAGGAGAGGAGAATAAAAAATTCATAATTTCATCTGTATGTTGTTCATTTTCCTACACAACTCCAAAACAGACTTTAAACAAGAGCTCTTACTGACCCAAAGAGATTTCTGAAAATCCTACTTTTTGATGGAGCTTCAAAATTTACTTGCACTTTTTCTATACCAGCATTTTCCCTGCCTCAGATGTTTATCATAAATCTCTGAAGCAGAGCTTTTAAAAGTACAGGGAAACACTTCAGCCAGGAGGATGACAGCTTAGATTTGTCCAGAACTGAACATGATTTATGATGCTTGAACAAGACCAAGAGTTAAAGCATGGTCTTTGGAGACTGCTCTAAACTGGATAGATAAATCATTTTTATACTTGGATGCTTCTGTTTACCTAATTAATGATGTCTTTCATTTAACAGCTCAATATTTCTTTGAACAATCATGAGATAAAAAGAGGATTTCAGAATTGCTTCTTATCTGTATTAGTAGATTACAGGCTAAATTGCAGAATTTTTCTGAATTCAAACTGATCAGAAAATAAATAGATATGATAGTTTGTCAGTAAAGCACCAAAGATTTCCTCTTTTGTATTTTTCTCCCTAAACATTCAAATCTCTCTCTTATTCACATACATGTGAGCCATCATCAAGTTACCTCTTGACCGTCAACTGCATAAGGTGAAAAGATTAAATTTTAGAGCCTTTTCCTGTCATTTAAAAATATTTCTTGAATATGCACAAAGCATGAAGAAAGAGCATTAGCCCTAGAGCAGTTCGTTATATTCCTGGAGTGTGGTATTACTATCAGGTACAGAAACAATGTACTCTTTCTGCTCACGTGATATTGCCCTGCTTAGATATCCTTCCGGGCAGATTCTTTATTCTCACAAATAGGTATCTGAATAGTGCTACAGTGCATACCAAAGCAGCATACTGCATGATTCCCTCCTGCTCAGGAGGCAAAATACAGATCCCTTAATTAACCAGATTTCAATCCCTCTCTTTGTCTTTAATATTGATTGACTATATACTGTTGTTGTTGATGGTTATTTTAAATTAAATACTGTTTACAGAATATGAGACAGGTCCATACCTGTACCTGTCAGTTTAATGTTTTAGCTACTTACTCCCTCTGTTCATGCTCCCATTATGTAGTTGTCTTTAAAATGGAAATGAAAAGTAGTAATGATGCATATATTCATACACATATGTAACATTTATATGTTAATGGCTATATTAATATATATTAAATATGTACTTGTGGGCATAACATCAATCTGTAATAATTACACTTTTTAGATATAAAAAGAATTACTTGAAAAACCTATATCAACATAGATATTTTGTGACATAATCCTCTCCCACTCAGTTTCCCTGAAGCACGTTTGCCTTTTAAGCACTACCCCATAGCTTTTCTTATTTGTTCCAGAACCACAATCTTTTCCTCCATGAAGCTGTACCGTGATCATGCTCTGCTCATAGGTAGCTGTAGGAATTAACTGTTGAACATTTTTAGAGATAATTTCATCTAGCAGACACAGAACAATCCTGAGCCTGTGGCAATACCTTGTTTGGAAAAATCATATTTAAACACTTGACAGGTATTTTCTCATTGGCAGGGGTAGCCTTATGGTAAGTGTCTTTACAATTGAAATTATTCATGATAATGCAGATCCTTTTTGCACACAAAAGAGCTGCTTATCTAGGTCCTTCCCCTGATCTGGGCACCGTTGCAGACTCCCTGGCAGCAAGACCCATCACTGAGCCAGGGGTACTCTATGCCTCCCCTTTCAATTTGTTAATAGCTACAGCAGATAGCATCACACCCTGTGCAAAGCACCAGTCCCTTCTGCCTTCTACCAGCTGGTGGTTCACTGGAGGGCCATCTTTTTCCTTTTTTAGCTTGGAGAGAGTATATTAAGAAAAAAAAAGAAATCCCAACACATGAATAGATCCAGATTTATGTCAAAATGAAGATGATATCTCAGCATGTTACGGCTTTATGGAAGCTGTTTGCATGCAATTTTTACTGGATTTCTTTTTCTTTATCAGTGGAAGAACAACTTATTATAGTTATCATACAGAGCAACTTGTTTATCAGAGTTTATTCAAACTCTTCATTAGCCACTCAGCAGCTAATTTAGACTTCTGAAAACCACAAGCGGTCTGCAGCTTTTGAACCTCAGGCTACTTTCTCAATTGAGGCACTTGAAAACTTGTTTATGTGATATATATAATGAAGTTTGCAATGAAAACTTCAATCCCAGAAGATCTTGCTTTCAAGAGCTAATGGGATTTATAAAGCTCATTTTCACATGCCACTTTTATACACTGGATACACATGAGCACAGTTTCTGGCTATCTATTTCCAGCTTTTTACATCAGCTGTATGTTTTCACTTCCATTTTTTTTTTCCCAGTAGAAGAACTTATCTGTCCTTATTAAGTAGATGCACCTCATCAATTCTTATATGAGTATAAAGTAAAGCAGAAAACAAGTAGAGATAATATGTGACTTCTACTGGTTTCCATCAAATCTAGTGCCTTATGATGCTTCCATATTCCATGCTCTTCTAGAAAAAGAAAATGAATAAGGCTGCTCAGCTTGCCTATAAGCAACATGCGATCATGAAAGGGTGCTTGTATGTGTACCAGAAAGCCTCAACCTAAGGAGGAGAGTCTCTTAGCTGTGACTAAAGGATGGAAATATCTGTTAGAGGGTCAAACAGACCAAACAAAATCCTGTTCAAACTAGAAAGGAGCACTGAGCTACATGACCCAAGCAACAGAAGAACAAGGGCCCTGTGATGGTGACCTTTCAGTGATTTTTAGGGCAATCAGTGAGCAGGCAGCCATCATTTTGACAGGAATTATCCTTCTGAAGTTTAAACTAAAAGGAAACGTACTTGACTGGTGAAAAGCAGCAGGATAGGATCATCTGAAAACTTCAGTCCATCAATTACTTTAAGAGAAAAACACATTTATATAAGAAAATGTGTACAACACTTGGGCTAAGCTAAGGTGGATGCACATCTTCCCTCCAAAGTGATAAAACCAGCCTATCTATTTTTACATAAATAAGTAAAAACATCTTCCTGGAAAGTAAATTATGGTATCATGTATGCTCAACTAATTGAGAGAAGTCAAGGTGTGAAAGCACCTTCACACCTTGACTAGTATTGAGGACCTGCTGAAGAATGAAAGCATTTAAGTAAGATGCAGAAACAAGTCTCTACTCACTGCATGTGTCACCTTTCAAGGGCAAGGGCGAGGAACAGCAAAGTGCCCAAAGTGATCAGGTGGGATATGGGTGATATCTCCTAACATTGACGCAGTGGAAAGCTGGAAAAAGATATGAGAATGGTGATGCCACCCTCCTCAACAGTGTGGCCATGCCCAATTATTGTGCTTCCTTGCTCCTATTGCAAAGATGGAAAAAGAAGCCTCTGTATCCAGGGAAGAGGCACTCATACTCATTTTTTGAGTCAGGTGGGCTAATACTGTAGGGATGAAGAGGGCAACTGCTATTTGATAT
Organism: Brachypteracias leptosomus; assembly: GCA_013401335.1. Classification (NCBI taxonomy): domain Eukaryota; kingdom Metazoa; phylum Chordata; class Aves; order Coraciiformes; family Brachypteraciidae; genus Brachypteracias; species Brachypteracias leptosomus. The sequence goes on along the minus strand of VYZX01011304.1, from coordinate 2,848 downwards.
CTCCCATATCTATCCCAGTGTTCAAAGAAGCTCCGGGAGAACTTAGTCTATGAATTTTGGTCAGATTAAGTGACTAATTTCAAGCACATTAAAAAAAAACATATAAGTGAGATTAAGAACATGATTTTGTTTTGGAAATGATCACTTTTTAAAAGTACATTTTTAAATAATCCCTTCAATTAATTTTAAAAGATCAAATTTATAACTGTCCTAACATGTGCTAACTTAATAAAGAGCTCCCCCTCACAACAGGAATACTTTTCATACCAGTCTTGTCAAGAACCCACAAACATGAACTTTTTCTTTCAGATTAAAGGGGTTTGTTTGTTTTTTGGTCATCAAACCAGGAGTAAGAGCCTCAAACTATGATCAATTCCATCCAGATGATAGGCAGCAGATGATGACCTGTAGCATGAGAAACCCTGCTTTGTGTGATGCTGACTGTAAAAAGAAGGCAAGTGATGAATAGACAAATCAGGCCCACATCCAACTGTCCCTTATTTCTTCCCCTACCCCTTCTGTCGGTCAGGTCCTGTCACTCAAATCAAATGCTTTCCTGCACCAAAAGCAGTTTCCAAAATGCTATTTAGCTGTTGCTTCAGCTATAATATTTTTATTTACAGCCTTTCTTTTAACCATCATGCCAAATATGGAGCATACTGCAAAGCATTGGCAGTGCAGACACTATTCAGTCCGATAGTCCTAGAGAGAGTGCTATAAATTTAAGACAGGCCATCTCCTGGCTTATCAGCCATTTACCTTTGTAGAGAATTTCTACCGAACACTCCTGTGACAAATCTTTTTTCTCCTTTCCTTCTCTTGGATTATGAGTATAATAAAACACACCCTATGACGTTAATGACCTCGTAATATTGGTTGAATCATTTGGATGCTAGGAGACACCACAACCGAGGTAATTTGTTCAGTGTATTGGATTACAGGATTCTTCTTGCTTTTTGATTTGCTTTGCTCTGCAAGACCAAATTGTACACTGAATGAAGTAGGAGCGTGCTTAATATAACTATTCAGTATTTTATCTCACCTTCCTTGTCTCACCCAACCACACTGTATTTCTGTTCTTTCATGACGGGAGAATTGTCCCTTCTCATGCACTTCTCTGAGCACTCACACTATAATGTCTGAATACGTAATAAATATGTGCATGTTTACTGTCACAGCAATTTGATGTTGGAGGACTTTTGGTTTCTCTCCCATTTTACAGGTAGAGGATCCAGAGAAATTGAAATGTCAGACCATCCATTCATTGCATGGTCAGCTTCAGACAGGTAGGATTTCTCCTTTTAGAGCACTTACGTTATACAAAAGTAATAATTACATAGTTCTATAACAACAAATATGCTGGGGATATGGTGGCATTTGTACTAGTTCAGATATTCTAGGCAAACCAGTAGTGCTGGAAGATCCAGAAAGGACTGTGATATTTGCATTATTCAAGTGGACACTATCCCTCTCATAGCCTAGTGCCACATCATCTGGGCATAACCTGTAACTTCAAAGCCCAGTTCCTAGCTATTTAAAAGTGGAGTGTTAACTGCTTTGGTAAGTCTTATATCAGAAAACAGGGGATATAAATTAAAGGATCTGTCTGCATAGCAAAATGAGAGAGGTCCCTCTCACAGAACCTCAACATAGATTTTGTGAGATTTCCCCCCTCTAAACTGCATCTTCCCACTAAGAAAAGCAACATGATTAATGGACTTTTCTTCCAGAAGCTGTCACTGGCAACAGTAAATTGTAGAGGATTAAAGTCTTTCTCTCCCTGTCAGTTACAAAAGGTCAAATCAATGTTCCTTTTCTGTGTCTTACTTTTCCTTTGTGACCCCTTTTGACATGGTCCCTGTCTCTAATCTTTCTCCCCTTGGTGTCCCATACTATCTTTCTCCTCTCCTGCTTCCCTCAGCTGTGTACTCAGCATTTGAAGGCTCCTGTTCCATCTGATGCTCCCACATAACCTCACCCCAGTTAAGTCAACACTTCATGTAACACTTGTGCCAAAACAAATTAGAAAGTAAATCAACATTTCAAGTTGGCCAGACTTGGCCAGAAAGTCCAGAGAGAGTGGCTTCTCTCTTAATGTCTCCAAGGTCAAAAATCAAAATGTTTGATTCTGCTGTAAACAGCATCTGACAGGCCTGGAGATCTCACTGATAAGGTAAAATACAATTAGTCCCACAGCAAACACAGGACACAAAGAATAAATAATCCAACTCCTGATGTGATGAAAGCTTACAGTTGATAGTGCCCAAAAAGGCCTTTCTTCTTCCAATGAACACCAATGAACATTTATTATGAAGTCTGATCTGGGTATTGAAGGCAAGTATTTTTTAGCCAGAAGTATTACAAAAGTGTGAAACCTTGAAGGTGGGTGTACTGTTCATGCCAGCTGAACAGCTTGGGAGAGATTGGGTTTATACACGTGAAATTTGGAGGATTAAATATCTCTTTGCCTTTCTTCCTCACACTCAGCTTTACTTGTTGGTAGAACAGGGAACTGAAGGCACCATTTTTGAAAGCAACAAAGCTGAATACAGCCATGAAGGGTTTATACTCTGCAGTCTTTAGAAGGAAGTGTCAGCTGTTAAGGTCTGCATACAGGTGGCCAGCCTTAAGGCTGAACTAATAAGAAAAAAAAATGTGGAAAAGAGCCAAATATTGCAGAGGATGGAAAGGTGAAAACAGCTGGCCAGCCACACCTAGGACTGCACTAATCAAACAGGAACTGGAAAAAACTACCAGGCTTTTCAGAGAGTGAAATAGGATCATTGGGAACTCCCTTTAGGTGAAACTTCAAGAGACAGGGAGATGCTGCTTGTTGTGGTTTAAGGTT
>VYZX01011303.1:91832-106385 GCA_013401335.1 Brachypteracias leptosomus | reverse complement strand
ATGATTAAGGGAGTGGAGTATCTTCCTTATAAGGGAAGACTGAAAGAGATGGGTCTCTTTAGCCTGGAGAAAAGGAGACTGAGGAGTGACCTCATTAATGTCTATAAATATGTAAAGGGCAAGTGTCAGGAGGATGAAGCCAGGCTCTTCTCAGTGACATCCAGTGATAGGACAAGGGGCAATGGGTACAAGCTGGAGCATAGGAGGTTTCAGGTAAACCTAAGAAAAAACTTTTTCACAGTGAGGGTGACAGAGCACTGGAACAGGCTGCCCAGAGAGGTTGTGGAGTCTCCTTCTCTGGAGACATTCAAAACCCGCCTGGATGTGTTCCTGTGTGACCTGATCTAGGTGATCCTGCTCTAGCATGGGGGTTGGACTAGATGATCTTTTGAGGTCCCTTCCAATCCCTAATGTTCTGTGATTCTGTGACTCAATTTGTCCACAAAAAGCAAGTCTGTATGTAAAACCTTCTCAATCAAGCAACAGCCTTTCCTGCATACAACAATCCTAAGAGATTATTCACTGTTTACCCAAACATTAAAACCCTCAACTCACAGGCCATACAAACAATCTTTTTAGTCCCTTGCCTTCTTCTTCAGCTTCTTTCTTTAACTTAGACATATGTTCCCAATTTAATCTCTACCAGCTGTTACTCCTTACTAGCAAGGAGCACTACACAAGTTATTCATGAAGATAAACAGCTCTCACCCTACTTATTGGGTCTCACTTTCCCTTACTAGCAGCCTTTGTTTTAGGTGCCCAGTTCTCATTTCATCTTAAAACAAATCTAAGCTATACTCTGAGATGCAACCCTACAGCTGACTCCAAATATCAATGTCTGCTCATCTGCAGATATCCATGGGTGGCAACAGATGCTTATTCCAAATACAGAAAATACATTTTTAGTTTTCTCTTCAGCCACCTTCCACAAGGACTTCCAAATAATTTTGTAAAATAATCACTTCCTGCCTCTTCAGATACTTCTGCTGCTAGCAGAAACTATATTATCAGGCCTACAATAGGGGAACCACGCTCACACACTGCTAAATCCAGGAGCACGTTCCTAGGAAGAGTACAGCTACTGAAGTACATTCTGCACTTCACCATAAAAGCCCTGCAATCAGTTGTAGTGCAAATCAAACACAGAAGAGCATTCACTACAAATAAGAAACAGTTAAAACTTGATCATCAGGAATCAGCTGCTGGTTTCCTTGAATCCAAAGCTTTCAAAGTTGCTTTGACACAAAGTGCAAGCTGGAAAATCCATACAGTCCCTTGTCTTGGCTTTGTTCAGGAGATCTGCCAAGGTTCCCTGCTGACAGAGGCTTGCTGCAAATTTACAGAAGGTGTGAGTCAAAGTGAGTAGAAGCAAGCAGCTGGTTGGCTAGCATCCTTGTGCACTCATGCAGGAATTACTGAAGTTAGTAGCAGAAGTCTCTTAACCAATTTGAGGCACAACAAAGTATCCACAGAAATTAAATAACACCAGCTGAATGCCTTCAGCATCTATAAACACTAGGAGGACATGAAACAGCTCACAAGAAGAAGGATGAATAGCAACAGAAGTAAACAGTTCAGAGAATGCACAGAAAGAAATCAACAGTAGAAGCTGGTAAAAGAGCAAAGCTTAGCAACAAAAATCTAGGGAATAGCCAGCCTGATACTTGACCTACAAGTTATGTTTTTGGTTCTCTTTCCTACAAAGACTTGAGGACATAAAAGCTGCCTCATACAGATGCTAAGATTGATGTCTCAGAAGATAAGAAATTGATGCCAAAGGTCAAAAATCTAAAGACAAAGCAATGCAGAGTCACTGAAACAGCAGTGAAGATAGCTTAACTCAGTCTCATGCGAAAAATAACATGAAATCAGAAGTAGCTGTTTTGCAAAGGAGACTGAGGTAATATTGAAACATATACTCAGTCATGCTTTTTCTGAAACATGCCTTCTTATTTCCATTTTGGGTCCCACCATTCTCAACAGGGACAGGAAAAATATATAAATAATAGAATTTTTCCAATATGAAGATTATTTTAGACAAATATTCAATATAAGCAGTATTAAAGTAAAAGGCTGCAACATTAAAAGCAGAGAAGAGACAACTTATTTAACATTCAGTTTTTACACAGTGTTATTACTTTCCCAGCATTTAAAATTCATTATAATAGTTGCTTTCTGTGACCCTGTAACTAGACTTTCCATGTAACACCTGTGCTAAGGCTTATATTTTTTATGTTGCTATTACTATAGTTACTAATTGCGAAGTATATGCAGTTTAGGCTTGAAAGGTACAATGAGCAGCAAGTTTTACATTCTAATTGTGTGTCCCCAAGGCCCATACGAGTTCCGCATTCCAACTACTGAATATTCCAACTCAGTCACTTCAGTGAAACTATAAGCATGACAGGTCTCCAAATAAAAGCGTCAACAGGTTGAGACAGGTGATAACCTTAGACAGAATTTACACTTGAATATAAATAGAACAAAGATTCAAAGTAAGAAAGCTTACAAACAGCCTAGTTTAGTTGTTTAATGTCAAAGAAGAATGAAGTAAATGCACAAAACCACAGATTGACAGAATACATGCAGAACAGTTTTAACACCTGCAATCAATTAGTACCATAAGCAAAACTGACATTACATCCAGAAGGTTATTCCCAACAATTGCAGAAGGTATATATTTGTGCAGATTTGATCTAGAGTCATTCTTTCCATAACATTCCTGTTCTAACAGAACAGCTACAGCAAGTACTACCCAATGTGTCTCCCTTTCCAGTGAATCTGCACTCTGTCCTGCCGAATGTTTCATAATGTGGCAGCTAATTGCATTAATTCTTTCTCTGAAAGACCTAAAGGTATTTATGACTTTATTCCCTGTGTCAGCAGATACAAATTGCTGCATTAGACTACTTTGAGTTTTGCTACTGTACAGGACAATACAAATGGTTTATTCTAAATCATTTGAAGTTTCAGGTCACTCAGCAGGAAGTGGTACAGCAAACTCCCTGGGAGAAAATGCCAAGAAAATGCAAGGCTCTTCTCTCTGCCTCACTATCGAAAAGGTGATTTTACATTAATTCTAGAAGGTAACTTTCCAAGAGCAGCACTAGTTTACAAAAATTCACCAATAAAAATGAGCTCTAGACTTGTTGTTTTCTCTCCCAGAGCTGGTGAGATCAAAATGACTGTAAAAAGCTGGAGTTAATCTTCATAGGGCAGATATGCTCCTGTTTATGAAACCTGTGTTGTCTTGACAATTCACTGGCAGGGAAAGCTGACGCTGATCATTTTCAAGGCTTCTCAGACAGGTCATTGCCACAAGGATTTAGTTTAGCACTAAGTGTACTTTAAAAAACAGACAGAGGGGAATGTTCAGAAGTATCTGGACCAACTCCCAAAACAGGGTGAGATGCTTAAAAACTGAAGAAGCTCATCAATCAATAAGGGACCCTGCTAGATTCTTATGTGTAGATACAGAAACCAGTGGGCACACATCCAGAAAATTTCAGAATGGAGATAAAGGAATAAAATACTATATTCTTGAAGGTCTGTGCATGCACAGAAGCCCCATGTGAAAGCAAAGGGGACCTGATGGCAGAAGTGTGACAGTCAGCACAGTTCTTGCTGAGTTAATGTGGAGGTCAAAGGATAGATTTTTGGTGAAGACCTTTTGGCATCAACCTTTTACTTGTTTTTTATAAGTATCACCACACAACTATTCCAGACACTAAGAAGTAAACCTCATCTGCCTACACGTATTTACTGATTTTAGCATGCAGACATTAAGGAACTTGGCATTTGATTACAGAACTGCTTTGTTCCATCACTGACTGTTCCTCCATGGTGAAGCCTATTCTCCTAGGAATGAATGACATAACTCCTTTCACACTGCATGTTGTTAGATTCTTCTCCCTAGCTGTAGTTTTGCTAAAGTAAAAGGACCTTGACTTATATCACCTGCAAAAGTTATATGCTGGTACATCTGGTGATAAGCCCACAGAGCAGATAAACAGACACAGAGACCTATGGGAACAGCAGAAAGGTTTAAGAGTGCAGTTCCCCAAAACAAAGCCTGTCATTGATTTCTCATATGCTTGATACCAATTTTGCTGAATATATCTTTTTAATAACTAACTTGGCTTGCCATACAAAATATATGAAAAAATGAGGCCTTTTTTACTGCACAGAATATACTCATTGTTAACATACACATTTTGCAAAGTAGCATTGGCTTATAGTTCACCTTAAGCTGGAATGGCTATGATCCACTAAAGCAAAGGTTTACAAATTGTAAGATAGGTATAAACAATTTAACATCCTCTAGTGCCAGCATGAAGAATAGGATAAGGAACGAAAATGTTCCAGCTTCACTGGAAAAATTCTTCATTATCAGGTTACTCTAGGCTGCTCCTTCTTACCACCTCGATTTGCATGACATATGATCTCCTATCTTTCTTTTTCAGCACCCAGTTAGGCATCTGCTTATCATCATCCCAAACTTAAGTTCTCCAGCTTCAGCCAAGCACTCCCTGCTTGCAGCTCAGCTGGTCCCTGCTTCGATGTTAACTTGCATTTTAATGGCAATGAGTTGCTTCTCTATCTTGATAGAGGAGATTCCTTTCTCTCATATCAAATGCTATTATAAGGTCAAGATCAGTCTTAGCTTTTCAGAATCAAGACTAACAACTAGGTAGCCTTCACAGCCATAACTTAGCTTGGCTAAGAGAAGAGGAGTAGTTCTCATTAAACAGCTCTCCATCCCTCATGCCTCTTCTCTTCAGATGGTTTCTGACTTGAAGCTGGACCTGTACAGACAGTGCTTAGCAGGATGAAGATGGTCAGCCAGCTCAGAATCTCTCACACCTACCCAAAATATATTATATAAACATTTACTTTCAAAATGCTCCACTTACTATTAGACATAGTGTTATGACAGAAAGTCTCCTTGTAAAGTGTGATCTACTAGTAATGTTTAAGAGAATATCCCCTTGGACAGAGCTGGTTCAAACACAATGGCTAGGTTTTCCAGAGTCATGAAATTCACTGCACTGTATGTTGCTACCTTTAACAGGAAAGCAGACAGGAACTGAAGGGCTTTGAACAGGCAGCTGAGCAGCTGTCTCAGGTTCTCTATGCATTCTGTTGTATGGATTTTGTGTTCTAGGGGAAAAAAAAAGAAGTAGTTATGACATAGATATTCCTAATAAAAACACAATTTCATTATAGACATTATTACAGATCTGAGGGAAGGTTTTAAAACTTATTAGAGCAAAGTAAAGATTAAATGTCCTAAACAAAGAATGTACACTAAATGTTGACAACAGTTTTCACATATTTAAATACCATGCTTTTTCCAGATACTGACTGTTATATACATTGTTTCTACTATTATTCCTGTCACAACAGATTCATTTAGCAACTTGCTGTTTTTTTAATGGATTTGCAGACAGTAGTCATGTACCTGAATCCTTAAAGCTGCCTTACAAATGATACAAGATTGTCAGCCTTGACTTTCTCCAGAGATTTTAAACATACTGTATGCTTCTCATTAATAGAAATAAGAAATTGTACCCTTTCAGCCCCACATCATCATAATTTCCTGAATAATTGGTAGCTCTCAGTCTCAAAACATTTTTGCTCTGTAAATATGCAACTGTAGTTACACAAGGGATGCTTAAAAATCTAGATTGGGGATACTTAACATTTTCTTGTTTCTCATTCTTCAAAGAAGAGTTTCAAGGCAGAAAATGGGTTCACAAACAACTCTATTTGACCAGCAGTTCAGAATTAGTATGATAAAGTCTCCTGGTTATTAGAACTAAGATGATAGTACTTCTCAATAACTGGCAGCTGATGCTCAAATTTTCCATAGAACACCTGTAGTGGGTCTGTCTGANCCAGCCAAGGTAAACCCACCACAACACCGTAGCTTTGACATTGTGAATAACAAATCATACCCCAAAGGGCAATTTTAGTCCTAAAAAATACTTTTCATAAAAAACAAGACCCATAGTGCCCAATCTATTAATGAGATACACATAAAATGGGATGGAGAGGGAAAAAATATTAATAATAATAATTTTTTAAAAGAACAGCAAGACTGTTCAGGGTAGTCAAAACAAGGTGCTCACAGAAAACTGTAGATCTTCCAGCATGGACTTTCATAGTTTATGAAAGTGACTCCTTTCTTCTTTTTTTTTTTTTTTTAAACCACATAAATGATTTGTCACTTAGCTTCAGTTTGGAAAAAGAGAAGTGAGGCAGCGGCTATATAAAGGCAGAAGCAGCATTATGATGGTAATTAGATTAAAAATAAAAATGTTATCTCAGTAATGAGTAAGGTATCTGATTTAAAAAGAAAGTGTGCTGAAGCTGCGCTTTCTCAAAAAATATAGGATTAGATGAATTACAGAATGCCTTGCCACAGGATGTTGGGGAGTCCAAAAGTCATAGAAACATAGTATCATAGAATCATTTAGGTTGTAAAACACCTCTAGGATCATCAAGTCCAACCTTTGTCCAACATCTCCCTAACCCCTAGACAATGTCTCAAAGTGCCACACCTACTTGTTTTTTGGACACCTCCACGGATGGTGACTCCACCACCTCTCTGGGCAGCCTGTTCCAGGGCCTGGCCACTCTTTCAGTAAAGAACTTCCTAATATCCAATCTAAATCTCCCCTGGTGCAACTTGAGGCCATTACCTTAACAAATTTTTAAAAAGACTAGACAAGTTCATTGAAGACTGGTCCATCAAAAGCAATTATACATCAGTCTTGGGTTAAGGAAATTTAAATTCTTGCTTAAAAGAAGGTACAATGAAGACATTATCTGTCACTGTCAGAGAAAAGACAGAAACTTGTACCTTGGAAAGTTTTTAGCAAGCCAGAACAGATGCTGTCTGGAAAAACAGCCACCGGCAGTTCTTTCAGAAAGAGTTTCAGGAGACTGGCCACAGAATCAACATCTCCATCATTAATAAGGTCTACTTTTTCTCCTTGATTGTATTTCTGCTTCAATTCCTTGATTTTATTTACTGAGCCACTGATTCAGAATATACCAACACGCTCCAGATTTAGAAAGAAATATGAAACAGTAAGCAGTGATTGCATTACCATGCCTGCAGGATGAGAACTGGATCTCAAAAAAACAAGAGCTTCTCTAAGAAAGCATAATAGTTGCAAAAATAGACTTTTCAACAGTACAGCTTAAGCAAAGAAAAACAGCTTTCAGAGACCAAACAGAGAAAACATGAATTTACCAAATACTTCTAGGTACTCCACCATCTGTGCCACAAGAAAAGGAACTCCACATTGTGTTGCACCCTGTATGAGGGTTTCCAGAGGAACACCAAATGTGTTTCTTTCTCTGCTGAACTCTACGTCTGGTGACACTTTACTTGTTGTGTGCCTGACTTGAACAAAAGATAATGATTTCTGGGGAACAAAACAGGCAAGTGATAAGCAGAAATTGTTTTTTACTACTTTAAGGTCCAAGGGTCTACATCTGAGGTAAAATTATTGTTCTCATTATAACATCTTAGTACAGATTTTACTTCTGCATATTTTTAAAATACTAATACTCTTCTTCTGTAGAGCTGTTACAGGGTCTGTGATGGGACAAATCTTAATAAAACCCATGCACATCTACATTCAGAGAAAATGTGTCTTCAGCTCAAGGTAAATGCCCTGTTTAGGACATGGAGGGGGTCACTAAACCCCTCCCTCAAGACAAGCCCCAACTGGCAGGAAAATGGCTGGACAAATGCTTGTGCACAGCCTTCCAACCCCAAGAAATTTGTGCATTTCTACCCAATTCACAAAGATTAAAATCGCATGATTCATGGAAGAGCCAGAAGAGGGATTTAAGCAGCAGCCACAGCACTAGCCTGGTAAAGGGTTCCCTGTCTGCTTGCCTGGTGATTCCAAATTTCTTACCCCAATAACCAATGCAAGAAACTATGAACAGCCTGCTCTTGGGAGATGCTTTTTCATCTTGTTAGGACAGAGAGGCTCCCAGTTTGTGGGTTGAAAAGTCTGTGGGAGTGGGACACTGCTCTGGACGCAGTGGGGCTGAGAGGTCGCTGTGAGGAGCAGCTGGGGCTGCCCTGGGCTGGGCATGGCCAGCTCCAGCTGGTTCTGGCTGCCTCAGCCCACAGGTGGTGCCCTAAGGTAAGAACGGGGGAAGTGCAGCCTGGCCCTTGCTCCCTTGTTCTCCTTCTTGCCTCTCCCACTCCCTGCTTGGCCTTATAAGAAGGTGACACAATTGTCCTATGTCTTGTCCTCATTTTCCTATCAGACCGGCTATGCTCATAGTCACAAAGGAGAGAACCCCTTTCCACCATGCAATGAGAGCAGAAGTCCAAAACAGGAACACCCAGATTTACCAGTTCTGTATCAGGAATATTTAAAATGAAATGCAGATACTGTTTAACTTTTTGCAGCATTATCCCAAGACATTCTAAACCCAGCCTCTTCTTAAATGTTGGTTTGGTTGGTTGGTTTTTTAATTGCTACATTTTCAGAAGGAAAAAGGAAAAACTTTCCTAGAGATTTCTGGCTGAACTGCCATAGAAAAGCTGTTTTTCAGCTCATAAAGCAAACACCTGCAGTAAAGCCCCAAGTCGGAGCTTAAGAAAGCCATGTCCAGCCGCGCTGCCATGGTGAATACACACAAACACGCGCTGAAACACCTAGACCCCATTTCGCTCTTTCAATACATCAGCAAGCCTAGAACATGATGTCAATGCTAAAGCATTAATAATTATCTAAAAGGAACCAATATCAACATGCACCAGATGTACTTTACAGTATTTATATATATAAGCTGCAAAGTGTTAAAAAAAAACCTCTAAAGTATCTGATACATTACTCTAAATTGTTTTTCCTTCCCTTTTCAGATGCAGCAGTTGGACTGGGGGAAGAAGCACAGACTTCTTAAAAAGGAGAAAGGATGTAAGAAAGGACTCCAGAAGCTAGATTTAAGTTCACTTACACAAATTGAAAGGGAGGCGCTTGCTCCCATATTAGACTACAGGAGAGTGTCAGTATTTCATCTGTGCTGCTCAGAAGACACCATCACGTTTCTGCTCCTCACAAATCCATACAGTCCGGTCAAAGATAATTGGGCTGTTCCTCTGTAATTAACTTATGGTAGCATAATTGCTAGGCATCATCTTAATCAGTAGTTTCACTCCAGATTTTGTTGAGGGTAGAAATTAACTGCTAGTAGAGGTGGATTCCTTGTAGCCAACACTTGCCTCTGGAGGCACATTGCACAAGCTGATGGATGTGTTACCATCAGGAGATGTTTCCATGACACCTAACACACAATGGCACGGCTTCCTGAAGCATGCTGATTGTGTGCTTGATATTTACTTCTGAGTGGGTGATTCCAATGCAGGTTTGCAGATATTCATGCTACCTGGTGTCCATTCAGCCTGCTAGCAGCAGTAAGTAAAATATTTTGAGACGGTTCGCAGTGTATATATATTGTAGATATACATTTATATAACACCTGTACTATCATTTTGGTAAACATGAGCAAGGATCCATCCAGTCTTTGAAATATGGAAGATGTAGATGATGCTGTTAAGCCCAACATCTTCCACTCTAATTATTCCAGATACAAATCCTCTCTTAGGAAACAAACCCCAATGAAACAAATAATGTGGCAGGTAAATCAAATTGGGGGAGATTCTTAATACAAATTTGGTAGTTACATATGAAACATAACCAAAACACACAAGACAGAAAAAAAATAAAGGCACTGAGTCATTCCCCCTTGGTGAAGTACTAGAACAGCAGGAGTTACCCTGTCAAAATGCTGGACTGCTGGTTCAGCACAGATGGCAGAAGCGATTACCTCTTCCCTAGTAGAAGAAATACTACATAGAAAATAGTGCAGATTTTTGGCCCACTTACCTCTCCACAACATCCCACAATGAAGTCTGGGAGTGCTATGGTTCAAGGCTTTCTCACCCTGCAATTTGAGGCTTTCCTGCCCACCTGATGTGAGAAAAGACCTCTTAGAGATAACAGCTTTGCTTTTTCATTAGGACATGTCCACCCCCAACACCCAGGTGCAGTCAGGACATGGCTAAGTGGGCAAGGTTTATGTCTGGACAAAAATTCCTCACTGTTGCCTCTAGATTTGTGCTTTACAGCCCTCAGAAACTTATGCATTTATCCTGCTGTGCACCAGAAGTGCCTGGCTAACTTAGCTGTTCCAATAGGCTTTCAACTCCTTCCTACAGGGTGCATGGGCCACTCCCACAGCACAGCTGGCTCTCCCCAAGCCCATTCTGGCCAGTGGTATGCAAAGCTTGTTCCTCTCCTCAATGGCACTACTCCCCATGGCCCCCTCACCTGCTCTACACTTAGACTGAACTGGGGGGCAGATACCACTTTGCCCAGCAGCCCAGCCTTCCCCAAGACAGCAAAAGATGGGATCCACTCACCCCATAGTTACCTGTTGGTGCATGCCCAGCAGCCTCCGCACCATCCGGGGCAGGGGCAGCCTGGCCTTGTCATTGCAGCTGTGCTCCACTTGGGCCCATCACCATAGCTGTGGCTGCTTGAGGGACCCTGCCCTTGTCCTGACCCCTCTAGCACTGCCACCCTACAACATTAGCTTGTGCAAAGCTGTTGGGCCCACAGGCAGTGCTGAGGCTCATGGTGCTGTCCCCTCAACACTGTTCCTTATGAAAGTGACTGCTAAAGAAGAGAAGAAAATGTTTTGGTCCTCCAATACCCCATGGCAACATTAACCTTTGTCACAGCAGTATGATGTCCAGTGCTCATATCTGAGAGGATACAGGAGGCATTTTGATGCATGACATCCCCTCCTTGCTGCATTCAAATCCTGTGCCCTGCCACTGCCCTCCAGCCACCCTAAACAACAGTGCTTTCCCATCCTCTATGCCCTCACACGCTTTGTTGCTGTGCTTGCACTGCAGCTGGAGGTGGAGCAGCTCCACCACCATCATTGGGTCCCTCTGGGACAGACAAAAGTACAAGGCATTTGGAGCCACCAGCACCCAAGCTAACTGGGCCTGTGGGCTGGCAGCAATTTGCTCTCTGCAGAGAAACTCCTCACAAAAAGGCCTGTGCAAAAAAAATCCACAAATTAAAAAATAAAAAATCCAAAAATTATTTAAAAAAATCAACAACTCTCTCTTTGTTCTCTGCCCCACTGCAGATTTCCATCCTCCATCTTAGTAGATGTCACAGGAATCATGCTGGTGGCATGTTACTCTCCCCTGCTTTAGTTGAACACATAAACTCTAGGCAAATAGCTTTTAAAGCAACAAATTTTCTGCTTAAGCAGCAAGCACAATTTTTTCTTAGTTGGATCGTCACAGAGTGAACACAGAAGCAGTGACTGCAATCATCCTCTTGGTCTCTACTGCTCTTTTAAATGCATTTATTGAAGAATTTGCTTTCAAGACCTGCCTGTAAAATTCAGCAAGGCTTGCAGAAAGCAGAGACGTTTCAGTTTCCTAGAACGCCTTCAGCCGCCAGAGGGCACACGAGGCTCGCCGGAGACGTGGTCCTGCAAACCTGAGTTTAAACTCAGCAAGGAGCCCCAAGCCCTGGGCTGGATTTTCCTTTCGTACGAACACAGGTCAGAGGGATGGTTTCTCCTCGCATTGCTGTTCTACAAAGAGCAAAAGGCCGCAGGCAGTACAAACTAAATATCTAACTGCTCATACCTTGTAGCTGCACTTCAAACCTTTCCTTCACAACCTCTGGATCGAAGCCAGTCCCTCAAGGACTTCAGCTATACAAATAGGATGTGTGGTATCAGCAGTCACCCTGACTTCAAGGGCCATGTCTAAATTAAAGCCAAAATTTTTCATCTCTCAAAACCCTGCTGCCAAGGGGAAGGCTTGTGAGGAAAGGCAGTGCCTTAGTCTGGGCAGTGACAGGGGCTGGGGGAGCATCAGGGGGTCGCTTTTCTACTCTTTACTGGCAGCATGGCCTCCGGCTACTGAAAAGGCTGCTTTTGAGGGCTACTGGTCCCTCAAAAAGATAGAGAAAGAATAAACATGAAAGGAAAACAGAAAAGTCTAGTTTTCTTCCTTAGAAAGCAAGTTTTTTTTACAGAACCATTAGGAATAACAGGATCTCCCTGAGAGAGGGCAGAGGTAAATCCACTGTCAGCAGCAGTGAAAAACAACAGCAGCAAGAAAAATAATTAACTGAGGCTTCATGATTTATTTCAGTTTTCCTTCAAAGCTGAAAGCAGCCTGTTCTGCTAACCTAGTGATTTGTGTCTCAGCTTCGGGAGTCTCCAAGCATCCAGCCAAACAGGAAAGCAAGCCCTCCTCGATGGGCAAGAGGTGAGCGGCCAGAGTGTGTCCCCTGTGGGAAGGCCATAGTGGGAATGCAGCATGGTGCCGCTTCCCCTGTTGTGGCTCAGTTCCAGCTGGAGAGGCTGTGGTGGCTCTGGATGAGAAGTAAACACTGGGGGAAAGCAGCCCTGCTGACCTCAGCTGCAGCTTTTGAGCACTGGATGCTCAGGATCAGAGTAGAACCGTGCAGTTCATAAACACATAAAGCTTGACCTGAAGCAAAGAAATTCAATCTAATTGCAAGTGCTAGCGAGCCCCTCCATGACATGATCCTTGTTATCCAGTGACAACTTCAAAGGCCACTTTTCAAGGACATGCGGGCATACAATGCTGATTAAAAAATAATCAATACTATATGTTTTTCACTTAAAGTACTGTCCACCATAAATGCTGTGTTTCAGTCACGCTGCTTGTCTTCTGGTATCTAATGTTACCCTAAAACAGAATTTGTGATGCCTCAGTTTTGTGTTGATGCCTTCATGTATTTAGGTCTTTTTTCTTTGTTTTGTTTTGTTGGGTTTTTTTCCAAGCAGATAACCACAGAGAAGGAAAGTCCTTCCAGTGTGTCAGAGAACATCAGAAAACATCATAAATACAAATTAAACAGCTCATGAAAACATCACTAAATTAGTCTCATCTGTAGTAAAACACTTCAGACCCTCTGCGATTGCTCTGCTGGAGTTGCTAAATTATGCTGTTGATAAAGGAAGATTATGAACTGTCTATATTCTATCCAGAACATTGGACATTACGAGGTCACATAACCAACCTCTAGGTCATTTCAGCTGCTTTAAAAACCTTTTCTTCCCATATATCAAAATAAATGACAGCCTGGTGGATGAGAAGGCCATGGGGTGGCATCCCACAGGACCTCACAGCTAATGGTGTTGCTTTTTGCAGTTCATCAACAGGCAAATCAGCACATGTGCCTCAGCCAGCCCATCTCTCGCTCACTCCAGCTCTGGGACCTGGGGACAGCATGGAGTAAAAAGGGTCAGAGAGACCCTGTGGGAGCTGAGGGAGGTGGAGAAGCACTGTGAGATAAGAGAGTGCAAGAAGGTGATGTTGTAGCAAGGGACAGAGGGCTCCAATGCACTGGGTGAGGAGCCCAGAGAAAAGTCACTGGTGTAAGTAGAAACACTATTACTCTGACTTTACAATTTGTATGTCTCTAAAAATAGGATAAAACACCACAACAAGCCCATGAACTCATGCCAAGTGAGTGTGCTCTGACCTTTTATACTTCAGAGCTGATAGCTTCAGCAAGCAGCACTGGAAGTGCTAAAAAGCCCTAGCAATTGGTCTGAACAGAAGGAAAACAGAAAAATTATATTGTCTGTTCCTTGTCTCAAACTGTCTCATCCAGGAATTCCTTTCTCTATGTAATCTTTTGGGAACAGCATGACCATTTGCTAAGTGCGCTATGATGCATCAGTTGCACCATCTCAGCCTTGACAAACCCTTGTGCACTTATTCCATAAAAGCATCCCTGAATTATCACAAAGAACAGTTAGGACCAGATACACATGGATGAGTTTCCATCAGATGAACCTGTCTTACTGGCTTTCAAGACAGGCTTTCATTGCCACCCTAGACACACAGCATTTGTATATTTTATTCCAATTCATCATGAGCCACTTTAAGCTGAAACATTAGTAAGTTCTGAAAATTTGCACATTTTGAAGTATACAGAGCTGGTAGAGAAACTACAGTTAGTCTCAAGAAAAGGGAAAAAAAATGGAAATAGGAGCTACAACCAAGACAGAAGTACAGACATGTAAAAAATGCATCTAGTATTAGGTAATAATTGGCAAGAAATGAGGCATGAAAAAATTGCATTTCTATTTTAATTGTTATGTAGCAATGTACATTTTCCTATATCTTAGGAACACAGTACAGACTTATAGGATGGTTGCCACATATCCCTCATCACTATATTTGACTGCCAACAATGTCTACTCACCAAGCTAAATTATCAGAAAGGAAGAGTTGCTGTCCTGAAAAGAAAGCAGCTCTCCCCTGCTGCTACATGCATTGCTTTTCCCTGTGCTTATAGAGGGAGGCCATAGGCCACAGACCTTCCTGCCACGCTGTAGTGGGTCTGTCTGAGCTGATTTTCCCCATACAGCCCTCATGCTGCAGTACTAGGACCCAGAGAGTGTTGATAACACACACCCTTGTTATGACTATCAGTGCCC
>VYZX01011303.1:36717-91722 GCA_013401335.1 Brachypteracias leptosomus | reverse complement strand
GCGCGCGGAGGGTTGGGGGGGGGGGGGAGTGATAGAGGGACTAGGGGTGGGCACCAGGCACCCAGCCAGGGTAAACCCACCACACACGCAAGCTCTTGTCAGGTTCCAGGAGCTTCCCCTCTAGCTTTATTTCTGCTTACAGCTGATCAGGTGGTCTCCTTGGGATGTGGATGCCCAGGGGCACAGATGGGTGTGTCTCCACAGTCAGTGCCAGGCAGGCACAAGGGAACTGCCCCCTTCTCCTTCAGCCAGGCACACATTAGTCCAGCGCTGAGCCTGAGCAGGTATCTCCTGAGTCATAGCAAGGTCCTTTGTTACTGTAGATGCAGCACTACACTAACCCACCCAGCAAGCTTGGAGATGCTTCCCTCTATCTGCATCCATCTCTGGCAGGGGATGTGTTGGTGTCCTGCGGTGGCTCGGCAGAGCCTATTTCCGGGCAGCTGAATTACAGGCATGTGGACAACTGTCCAGTGAAACAGTGGGAGGCACATGTTCAGACTGCTTGCTTGCATTTTTTTTCCCCTTTCCAGACTGTTAAACTCCCTAGCATCATTTTTCTTTTAAAGGCTTTAGAAAAGTGTGCAGAAAACTGCAAGCTTCCTCGGCAGTTTTGCAGAGCAGAAAGCAACTATCAAGTGACAGAGCAGTAACTGTCAATACTCTTCTCCTCTTGGAGTGAGATGCCATTGAGTTTGAATTGGAGCCTGCCTCTGTTTGCTTCCTGTTTTGAATTTCAATTTCTTCCTCTAATCTCCACCTGGCACCTAAACCTCTTAATTTTCTTGATGCTGTTTCAGGGAAAGCAGGTCGGCATTCAAAATTCAGTATTGCTTCATTATCTAAAGGGCCTATCTTGCTCTTGCTGCTAAAGAGAAGAACATCAACAAAAATAGCTGTGGGCCAAAAACTACTGCAATGAAGCAAACAACTCTCTTTTTCAGGCCTTACACATTATTTAAAACCCATGTTGATCTGTATCATGAAGTTCAGACCACATATGAATACTTTTTATACATACATATATGAATACACATATGAATAAAGCTGATTACTGAACTCTCTATTCAGGGAATTAATTGAGTGAAAGCAAAGCAAATCCCAGAATTTGATACATAGGGTAAATTTGAGAGGAAAAATATATCCAAAGTAGCTGGAGTTATGGTTGTACCCAGCACCTGGGGTGGGGATAAAAAAAGGGAGGAATATAATAAGTGGAGGCTTCAGCATCCTCTTGCACCATGGACACTGCCCTAACTCATGTAAAAGGCAGAGGCTGTTTTTTATATTTCTCCAATGGTGTAGAATTTCAACACCTTTGATCCTTACCAATCTGACATTGTTCCAAATGAGTTGCTGCTGCCTACTATGTTCAATTAATTCTGCCTTCTGCAGTCTCGTGATACTACTTGAGAAAACCTTCAAAAGGGAGGTCTTCCCTCCAGAGAAACTGAGATGGCAGCAGTAGCACTATCGACCTTTCCAGTTGCAGGCAAGGTGATGAAATCCTGTTTTCCATAATTCAGTACGTCATATGTAAATTCAAGTCTCCTATTTCTGAAGCAACAAGGTAAATGGTGTGCTCAGTAGGAATTCCCTCTTCCCCATCTCTTTTTCCCAGGAATCTTCTTGGTAGCCAAAATGGTCATCCACACACCCAAACCAGCGACTACTTGATTGTTACCTATAATTGACATCTGGGTAGATATCAGATTGTCAAGTCCAGTCTCATAAATGTAATTTTTTGTCCCTTACTCCATGACAGCACCTCCACATAAATCTGTTTTATTTGAAGCAAATATTAATTAATCACATTTTTATGAACCCTTGCATAACCTCATATACGGGATTTGCTGTAATTCAAGATGGGCCAGATGATTTCAGTTATCCTGGTTTGCAAAGATGGTCCCCTAAGTAATACAAAGCAGGGAGACAGCTCTAACCCAGGGACATTTTAATTAAACAGCAAAGTAATCTGATTCCAACAAAAGACACTGTGACTTAACACAACTTGATATGCATGTCATATATCAAATTTGAAAGTTATAACCACAAAAATCCCCCACAATTTAGATATGATCTGTAAATACAGAGTTTCTCAAAGCACTGGCCATGTACAAAACAGAGGCATAAGTATTCATCTTGTTACTTGGCAATATGTCTTAGCCTTTGCTGTTAACCACTGAAAACATGTTTACTTTTCAACGTGAGCTGTGACACCAGGGAAGGAGGAGAGTTTAGTTGGATGATTTTCAGCCTGCAATGAGAGAAATGGGGGAAAAAACCTCAATATTCATTTAAACAGAAAGAAAATGTCTTTGCAAGTTTAACTATGACAAAGTAAGATCAAGCTTGGAGCCAAAGGCAGCTTGGAACAATGTTAGCTGCAGTATCATCACACAGGGGCAAGATGGCAAGGACAGATTACAAAAGAATTGCTCCAAGCTCCTTCCCATCCGTGTGCTGTGGCACACTATGGCATGTTGTACCAGCACTTACACATGGGCCTGCACTGCAAAAACGAGCTGATCTCAGCTACAGAGGCTCCCTGAGCAGGTTTACAACACAGCATTCAATACGATGCACTGCCGGATGTCTTAAACAAGTATTTCCACTGGCAGAAAACACAACTTTAAACTGTGGCCTGGAAAATTCACTGTACTTAATCCCTCTGCAGCAGCACTGAGACTCAGCAAGGAAGGGGCACAGGGATGCTCCCTTGAAGAAGGATCATATTTGATCACTGAACATTGCACAATACTTCTTGTTGCACAGTAATTGAGGAGACTGAAGGTACCCAAGTGTTAAATCTCACACTCCAGGCATGCGATTCTCCTACCTCTCACCTTACACTAGCCCAGAAAACTGCAATGCACACAGCACAAAAGCTGCACCCAACAGATCCAAAGAGAATGCATAGCAATGAGTCCCTGTAGCCACAAGATCTGTCCTTCCTTATCACATATACGCAAGACTCCCATTCCTCATTAAATGAAATCTTGAGCATCTATAGGCAGAGAAGTTGAGAGATCTGCATTCATACCAGTCATATTTTATTCTCTTTTAATAGCTCTGACCAAGAATTTCAGCCAGTTGCTAATTTCAGACGTCTTGGCCTTCAGATTCTAAAAAAATGAAATTATTATAGAGCTAATAAAGTCAATTTTGACTGATGCAATTATTTAAGACTAATGAGAAAAACCCAATCAAGCAAATGCTCCACTCATTGAACAAAGATAGCTAAAGCTGACCAATAACATTGTTGCAAAAAAACTATGGACACAGAAAAGAAAAACAGCATAAGGAGTTATTGCAGAACATGTGAGGCCTTACAAAAAGGACATAAAAGAAAGGAGTCAAACCTTCCCCACAGAGACATGAAAGAGACAACAAACCAGAAACAGAACAGCTATTTAGAGAAACTTGAAATCACTACATCATGGTAGCAGGATCTTCTAATCTTTAAAGGCCCCTTCCAACTCAAATTTTTCTATTATTTAATTCCTGTAACAAAATCATTACAAGATACATCACAGTAAAAGATGAGCATGTGTGTATCAGCTTCTGAGAACTGTTTCAATTGTTTAAAAGTCTTCATTTAAAAGCACAAATACTTTTTTTCAAGAAAAGAGAATAAAACAAAACAACAAATGTAAAAAGCAAAATGGATTTTGGTAAACAGAAAGCATACTGACACATCTTTAAAGACTGTTTCTTATAAGAAGACTGACAAGTCTTTAACTTTGCCCTTCAGCATAATTGAGCCTACAGCAAAACACCACTGAAATAAATCCTTTGAATCTGAGGAATTCTATTTCAGAGGAAAAAGCAGCTTCTGCAGCTTCCTTTGACATACCTGTCCAATTTCTGTATCATTTATTGTTTTGCCATTTTTAATCTGACCAGTATCATGCCTCAGCCCAACATATTCACCATATATATATGTGACAGGCCTTTAAGTGAAATATCTTTCCAATAAAAAAAAATACCTCAGTGTCAGTTTAATGCTATGCAGACATCTTGATCAATTTTATAGCATATGATCTGTAGCCCTTACTCAGCACATTGTTCAATGTCAGTATGTGATGCAGGAATCCAGTATCAGTATGATGTAGACAAATTAACAGTTACCAAAAGAATATAATCCATTTTTGCAGCTAACTATAAAGACCAGTTGAGTAAGACACAGAATAGGCTTTAAATCTAATGAAACTTAGCAGTTCCATTTGTCTTGTGTTTTGGTAGCTAAAATAAATTTTCTTAAGATCTGCAAATAAGAAAATAAATGTTCTATTCCACAATAACCAATTAATTTATGAAATAAACAATAACTTTTTCTTCTGCAATAAAGAGTAACTATTTAAGCATTTCATTCCTTCAATTCCAGATCTGTTTGTCAGGGACTATAAAACTCAAGAACATGCAGAATTTAATTCTGCATAACAGAACTATGTACCTACCTACCTACCTACCTACCTACCTACCTCCCTACCTCCCTCCCTCTATCAGCCTGTCAATGCTGATGACCTACTTTGCAAGCAAATGAGGGACCATGCTGTACTTCTCCTGCCATCTTCCAAAAACCATTTGAACCTATGGGCCAATTTGAATGAAGCATGCCAGACAGGAGGAGGAAAGGCTCTCCAGTTACATCATCTCTGGAAATATCTTCTTGGAAAGAAACCCTGCAAAACTAGAGAAGTAAAAACCAAAATATTAAATCTTTGGTCTTGTTTACCAATTAAAGTCAAGATTAGTATGGTCACAGCGCTCAGCTAACTGGCTAGGACTAGGAGTCCTTACACATATTGCCTGCAATGGCAATATAAAATTCTTCAATAGCCATGGCTCTTTCCTCCCTAATGGGTAGGGTTACATCAGGAAATGATCGTAGATTACTAGTCAAATTTCCAAACATATCCAGCTGCCTAATAATAGACTCAATTTCCACTGAAAAAGTGTGCTACGTATTGCCCAATCATTAACATCAATTCCAGACGAATTTTTTTCAAACAAACTGACATCTAATTTAACATGAGTTTCACATTTAAAGTACTCAGAATGTATTGTTGGTGGGAAGTGAGAGACTTTAAAAGATATTAATCTGAAGGCACACATACCCTGATTATATCCAGTATATCACCACAGTTTCTTTCAGATGTGTAAAACCTGGTACTACTTTTATATGCATGTGGTGATATCTGATCATAGCTGCATACAGCACATAGGACAGGTGCAAATCCACATCAGATACTATGGGGTCAAATTTGGAACTGAGGTTGCATTTATGCCTATATTGAATACTCAATAATTTTTCCATATGCATTGAATAAGCAACCCAGGAAAAAACCCCACACAGCTGTAACATCCAGATGACAAATGGAGGAAAAAAATTAAAGAGATAAACTAACGCATCTTTATTTTTCTCAAGTTTTAATACAAAGCAGCATAAAATAATCTCAAAGTCAGCAAAAATTGTGTGAAGCCAAGCTGGATTTTCCTACCTTGGACCAGAAAAGGGAACATTCCTTGCTCCACCTCTGCCCCACTTAGAGGTTATATTGGTCTTGCTTAAAGAGGTGTGCAAACATAGTAACTCTGTGCACAGCACTTTGACAATAAAAATTGCTCCATACATGCCTGTTTTTTATCTTAAGGATTATTTATGAGTCAGAATCACAGCAGACATTTGAGGCACATAGTACTGCTGAGAACTACTTGAGCATTTGCAGGCAACTATACAGGATGTAACTCAGGACTTAGGCCTTCTACCTCACCCAAGGCTTCCTAACATACTCCACTAGACTTTAAGCCTACAGCAAGAAGCCAAAGCACGCAGCACATACCACAAGTGGATAGGAGATTTCTGTTACTACTATGGAAGAGCAAGCAGACAAATCTTTAGCATGGGAGCAGCTATGGAAGCACAATCTCTTGCACAGAACATGCAGGGCAGTGCAGAGCTAGCTGAGCCATCCTGCCTTCACTGTAGCACCTGTCTGGCTCAGGAAAGACTTCAGCCTCACACAGTGTTCCCCCCAGTCACATCAGCCTTGGGCTAAACAAAAGCAAAAAGGCAATACACAGACAGAGCTAGCCTGCAGCTAGAGAGTATCTGAGCAGTGGGTTGCAAGTGCTCTCTCTTCACTGGACTGTTTGGTGTCCAAGTGTTGCAAATCTTTCCACCTCAGCTTCCTTGTACCTCTTCAGTTATCCCTCCCCCATGCTTCTTCTTGCTCCATTACTAGTTTTTCTCTTTGCTATATTCATTCCAAAAAAGACAGAACAAATAGAACACTGCTGTCACATTTTTATTTTTTTCATCAGGTCTACTCTTTTGAAAGCTCTACTAAGCTTTCTGCACAAGGTTTGACTTACTAAACTGTAGGTCACAGGGCTTCTGTGAGCACATCTCCAGCTCTGATCTAAAGATTAAGAACTTGCATAACCAAGTCAGCACTTCTTTTCATGGTTTCAACAGTCATATTTATTCCTTGGTTTAAAAAGTTTTGGTTCAACAGTTTTATAAACAGACTTCACAAAATGTGCAATATTTATAAACATAGTTCTTAGCTGCAGTGGTAGTAAGAATCTTTACTTGCATTATAAAGTTCAGTTATGCAATACAAGGTTGGTTTTATTCTCCCTTTTGTCCCTCCCTCAATTGGCACTTCATTGTAAATTGGAGAAACTTTAAAAAGACAAAAAGTTAATCTAAGCATGATGTTATAAGCACCTTGACACAGTATTACATTCTAATAAGGCAAATTTCTGTTTTGTAAAGTCTAATTGTGCAACTCGGAGATTTATAAAAGGTGGCAGAAATGCCAGCCTTCTCCTATAAGGAACAGGCCTTCATTTTTGCTTCAAAGTTTTCACTCCTCTGCACCATCCCCTTAAAAAAAGGTACAGCTGATAATACAGCAGAATATACCCTTTACAGGGTGAAAGGAAATTACAGTAGACAAAAGCTGAAAACACAGTGCATAGTAGACAAAATAAGACTGTTTTTAAAAATAAGATAAAAAAAGAAATAAAAGAAGAAAAAGGAACAACAAGCAACAATGGAATTTTTCTAGTGGAAGAGGATTTTTGGGCTCCATAAATAAGTGGAAAATTACTAAAATACTTTGCTATATAATATAAAAAAGCGCAAAGTGTTTTCCAGTTGTCATCTAAGCGCTAGATGCAACTTTGTAGGAGTAAGTATTTGGAGGCTGCTTTGAGCTCTGATTGGTACAGGCTCTCCAGCAGGGTAACGCTGTCAACAGCAGAAGAAATCCACCCAGTAAGACACAAAAGCCACTGAAATAAAATGCAGTGTCATATTCCTGTGTCCAGTCGTAAAACCAGCCTAAGGGTGAAAATAAGAGAGAAGCACATCAGTGAGGAGTACAATGTAACACAGCACTGTAACTTCATGAACATCATGTTCATACAAGCATGTAACTTCATGAAAAAAACCACCTTCCCGCCCTCTTCCTCCCAAACAAACAAAAAAAAGCCCAAACCTAAAACGCAGTTTGACCACTTAAGACAGGAAATGTGCTTTTCAACAAAGCCAAACCCAGAACACAATCAGCTTGGCCAGCTTGTGCGAAACAGGCTTTCATTTTTGTTGAAGATTTTGATTTCATCTTTCCATTGTTATTAGGAACAACTAGAACTACTTGCATGCAATTCAATTCTGTTTGGTCCTGACAAGCTCATGTTCATTTCACAGTATCTGCCTTGACCTTACCTACAATTGGTGGTCCAAGGCTATTTCCAAGTCCAGCAAAGAACATCAATATCCCATATGCATGAGTCAGTTTCTCAATTCCCACAGTCTTTGTTGTTACATATGGAAAAATTGACCAGTTTCCAGTCAGAAAACCCAAAATCCCAGAAAGCATCGCTAATGTAAAGTAACTTTTGGCAAATGGAATTGCAAACAAGGCCGCTCCTGTCATTAGTAAGGTAGTTACGTATAGATATAACGTGTTAACCCACTTAAAATCTGCCAGTATTCCTAAAGTAAGTTTGCCAACAGTAGTCATAATGCCTATAATGGAAATAAGGGGCATATGATAATCATCTTCATTAATATTTGCACTTCTTGCTACATCTTCCATGAGCAGAGAAGGAGGAAATCCACCAATATCAAAGAGCAAGATGGCAACAAAGAGAGCTGAAAATACTTTGTTCTTAAAAAGAACCATGGTTTCCTCCCAGTAGTTCAAATAGAGCTGCCACTTCCTTTTTGCAAGTTGTTTGCAGAAGTTTGTCTGTTCTACAACTTTCTTCTTGTAAGTGTCTTTCTCATTTACATTTATTGAGCTTAATACATTCTTATTTAAAATGCTATCCTGTTTGTAATCAGGCATATTGTTTGCACGTTTTTCATCAACATAGCCCTTTTCAAGGATGCTTATATTTTCTTCAACAGTCTTTTCTTTTCCATGGTAAACAAAATATTGATCTGGGACTTTGTCTACACATTTTTGTTCTGGTGGAGGGGAATCAGATGACTCCAATGGTCTCATTAGGCTGCCACATGCTAATATATTTAGAGACAGTGCTCCAACTATTAGCAGACAACCATCCAGTCCATATAGATCAACCAGCTTTCTTTGCAATGCTGCATATATAAAGAGTCCAACACTTGAGCCTAAAAAAGGAAAAAAAGATCAGTTTAAACAGAATAACTGAAAACATTCTTCAACACTAACAAACTTCTACGTTTCAACAGCTACAAACGTACTGTCACAGAAATAGTGCTCCTCTCTCCTGAGTCTAATAACTGGTAAGGTATCACCCCCCTTGAAGTTAGTTTTACTGAGTATCCACTAAATAAAAAGCCTTTCAAAATATCTGAACAATTTATGATGATTAACACTAGCAGACACTTTAGAAACAAGTAGGATCAATACTCTGATGAAAAACATCAAAGAACTATTAAGCCATTCTTCTGCCATGCACTCACATACATGTATCCCTTCAGGTACCATTTTGAGTTAGCACAGTTAGAACTTCACACATCAACATTCTCCCCTTTCTCCTCCTCACTGCAACCTCCCTTCTCTAAGGCAGGGATAGACCAGGGGTGTGGGAAAGCAGAAGACTGGTGAGAAGCATTGTAAACACGCTCAAGAAACTTGCAGCTGAGGTGTCGAAAAACACATATATTACACTAATTGTTGCTCAGCTTTATGTGCTTGACAAGTAAATCTATGTTTAGATAACACAGGTCTGTGAAGGACTCAGAGGTACTTTATCAAACATGCTTGAGATTCCTGCCCTGCTGTGGGAAAGATCTAAGCACAGTAGAAAACTACACTGGCAAGAGTCCTTGATATACAGGAGGAAGCTGCATGTTTGAAAGCTTTTTTGGCTCTCTAGCAAGGCCCGTGCTCTGCGGTGCCTGCATGCCTGTTTGCATGTCTCTGCCCAGGTGCTGCTGTAGAGATCCCCCTGTTTGCAAGGGAATGAGAATAAATTTACTCTTTGCATTTCAACCATGGTTTTGTGGTTGTTCCTGTGTCCTGCCTGTGCTGGCTCACACACAGGGTTCACCAAGAGTTGTCCTAGAAACAGCTCTTGACTGCTTGGTGTTTAAAGAGGAGGACTCCCATGATATGAGTTTACTCCAAAGGCATTTCTGAAGCTTTGCAGGGCCAAATATGCATTTGAGAAATTTGTCTATTCAGAAGAAAACACTGAAGAGTAAGCAATTACTATGAACACAAGCATTTTATGCAATCCCACCAATTTAAAGAAAAAGCTCTTAACTGAAATAAGCATATATCCACAAATACCAAGCATTGTTTTTTCCAAGTCAATTTAAAGACAAACTTTAAATTAAAATGATTTGCTGAAGATTCTCTCTAGGTTATATTAAAGCCATTTATACATTTCAGTGCTAAACGCAGGAAAAAAAAAATAAATTATTCAGACTTGTTTTGTCTTCTAAAATTAACTAGGGCTCAATAAGATCAGACCTTAAGGCAAGCTACCTAGAATCCCAAAAAAAGCCACTGAAAATTATTCTAAGGAACATTTCTTCAGAATTTCCCCTTTATTCCACTGGTGTGGATCTGGCACTAATATCTCATAATACTGACTGTACTGACCAGGTCTCTCCTCACTAACAGCTACCTGAGAAAACGGATCAGAGGAGACACTCCATACAACACAGAAAGCAAGACATGGACAATAGCTTTGTTTAACAGTTCCTGCTTGGTACGTTTAGAAATTACTCTTGATGTAAAGGACAACATGACACAACCTAAAGACTCAGAGAGAGGATGTGAAAGACTGCTCAGCATCCTTCAAAGAATTTTCCTTGTATTATCAGAGGTTCGTTTTTCTCTTTAACATATATGGACAAAAAGCTGGGATGAGTTTCTGGAAGATTTCAGAATTTAATATTTCTTTCCTTCCAATCTAAAAGGAGACTAAAAATGTACGCCCAAACTTCAACTACACATTTAAAGGTACAGCTAATGTGAGGTTATGGTGATCCAGCATTTATATCCTCATCTCCAATCTCTTTCTCACCTCTGATCTTTTTTAAGAAAGAAGAAGGAGAAGAGAGCTCTACAGAAAGTTTTTCCTCTTATTGCTCATGGCATACAGCCCAAGCTACTCATGAGTCTGCTTTCATTTTAGTGAATATCCTTTTCTCATATATATGGATAATCTGTACTACAAACCTGCAAGTGTAGTTACTATTTTATCTGAAGCCTGATTTTATCTGTTCATTGCTACTGATGTTTTGACTTAAGAAATACTTCAGGAAGTAACTGAGAAAAAATATAATCTCCTGGATTTTATTGTTAGGGTAATGGTAGCTGTATTGGAGTTGAAAAGTTAGAGAGAATGCCAAAATTCATACCTGTTGAAATCAAACCAAGTGCAAGGCCTCTGCGTTTGTCAAAGTAGTGGCAAGTGATGGTAACTGTTGCGGTATATAAAAGGCCACATCCAAGACCTTGAGAAAAAAAGTTAGAAATAAAGCATACAAAGTACTCTGGGAAAAGAATGCCTCTATTTATTCCCCAGATAATACAGTAGTGTACTCTGGGCACAGAGGTAGCATTTAACTGTGGCTCAGCACCACCAACCACATCACTGGGCTGCCTGCATTGTCCCACCTCCCTTTCTCCTGGCTGTCCTTGGCTGCACAACCTGCAGCTGGGTGGGTTTGACGAGTCTGCCAGCTCAGGCTCCTTGCTACAGCAAAGGGGTTAATATGGCTTTCAGTCCAATCGCTGGCCCCAGAGCTTAGCAGAGCTGCATCCTCATGGCACCAAGCTGAGCCAGCACAGCCAGTGAGGTGCCTGGATTCCTGACACAGTTAATTTGATAAACCACCCACAGCAGCCCTCTGCAGCAGAGGGGCAGGTCACCACCCACCTGCTAGGAGAACAGCACTTTCATGCCTCTAGCACAGCATTTTAGCTTCAACCCAGTTATGTGGAGAACAACATTGCTCGCTAATGATCTCTAATCTATCAAATTAGAACAAGTACATGACAAAATTCCAGAAGAGATGTTATTCCTTTAACATTGACACTTCATGCCCACAGAAGACCACTTGATTCTACCCCTTAGGTAAAACCTCAGCTCCTATATCTCTAACAATCATGTCAACAGAAGACAAACTGTTTACAAATCCTGATGCACATATACATTGCTTTTATCTTTCGCTACATGGTAACAGCCTGCCTGTGTAACACCCCTCCCCACCTCAAAGTAAAGTATTCTTTGATAAATCACGTCCCAAACTACTACTGCCTCTGTTTCCCATTTCAGATTCATAAACCATAACTCAAAACAATAAAGATTAAGCCTCTATATGAAGGAAAGATGTTTCTTACCAACAACAATCCCATAGGAAATATAAAGAAAGTATATGTTAGGTGCAAAACTGCTCATCATGAGGCCCCCAGCCACCATAAAGCCACTGAAGATTGCTACTGGTCTTGCTCCAAATGATGATACACATATACTGCAGATAGGACCTAGAGGAAAAGCAGGAAAAACATTCCCAGTAAATACCAGCACCAGCAATAATTTCTAAAAAACATCACTCTATGGAAATATTTCTTAAAATAATTATTTAAATATATAATTACATTAAACAACAATTCAGAGACTCATTTTTACAGGGTTCTTTAAAAGAGTTGGCTATAAAAATATACAAGATCAGGCTTGCAAGTTTTTTGCTCCAGGAGCAACTGACATCAAGACCACTAAAAGGTACCAGGGCTGGGACAGAATGAGCAAAAGATTATTTAAACATAGGATGATACATACACACTGAACTACAATACTGTCTCTATACACCTAAAGACTTGTACAAAGGTTCTGAAAAGAATCTTCACTCTTAGGCACCAAAACAATCTAGATCACCAGCCAGGCTTTAACCAAGTAGGTATATTTTGACAGCGCCCAAAACCTGTGTTTCAGAAAGACAGTATCTGTATTCATCTCGATAAAAGATGAGATTTCTAAAACTGAAGTGGAAAACAGCAACTTCTGATGACAACCATGGTAAGACTATCCCTGGTGCTTATAGAGAAGAAATAGCTGTTGATATACCAGAGAAAGAAAAACACTACTCTTCCCTGATTTTCTAGGGAGTTAAACACCTGCTAGTCAGTATTTTACCAAATAACTGTTTACTATGCCTCTTGGTTTCTACTGTAGAACTATGGAAAACAAAAGGCCTGTATTGAGAATGTCTAGAGCAATGTACATGAATTTTGGAAGATGCTTCTTTCTCTCTCTATCCCCTCAATACTTCTTGTTGGCTAGCTCTTCAAAACAAGAACAAAGTACGGGCAACATTTGTACTCTGCCTCTACTTGGTCAGCTCTCCCCTCACAGAAGTTGTAGAACAAGCACTCATTTTCAGTTGTGTGACCTGGAATATACCTTTTAGTCTGAAGCATTGTGCAAGCTTGGTGCCCTGCATAAAGAAGCAATCAGCAAGGGACTTGGTTTGCAAAAGACAATCTCTCATCTGAAACCCTGCAGTTCCAAACATTCATACATAGACTTATATGTTGGCCCCAAGATCCTAAACTCGGTAGCTCTGAGATAAGAAGGTAGATACACAGAAGAATGACATTAGTTAAAAAAAACCACAAAACCCCCCCACTTTACCACCTTTGTATTTCATTTGTAGTGATAAAAACATACTCTGTGGTTGATACAATCTGCAAAAGCAGTAACTTTGGAGCCTACCATTTGTTAAAGTTGCTATTTCCTGACTCACACAAGAGATGCCCAGCAGATGGGAGGTGAGCCTAGAAAGGTGATATGAGGTGAAGAACAGTTGGAGCTGAGGATGGTGCTTGCCTAGGTTTGCAGACAGGAGCTAGCAGCTGGGAATGTAAGTAAGGTTTTTGTGTGGTTACCAGCCACGGGACAAGCAGTTCTGGCAGGCAGGAGCACAGATTTGTTAGCAGGTGAAACAATCCTCAAAGGCAAGGCAGGTCAGAACTTTTGTCCTACGTAAGAGCTATCTCCTAGGGAACATAAAGGGACCTGACTCTGAATTGAGGCTTATCCAGGCAAAGACTCAAGAGTTAAAGAATTGAGAAAAACCTTCTGGGGAAGTAGGGTTTCTTTGGATTCTGGAAACAATGAAAAAGGAAGATATAAGTGCTTGCTTCTTCACAAGAGTCAGCATGTTGTGGGAATGAAAACCAGCCAGAATAATTTGGGCAGAGCAACTTGCTGAGAACAAAAGCTGAGACTGTTAGGTTGTGGCTGATTCTCAGAATTAATTACTAGAACTGGTGAATTAAGATTAGTATGTTTCCTAAAACCACAGGATTTAAAAATAAACAAAGGATTGAATTTGTATTACATAAAAAAATCTTCTACACTAAAAGAACATTAGGTAGTCATAATATAATTCAATTAAGCAGAGGAATTTGCACTCTTTCTATTCTTTACTTCTGACCCGCTACCTTGCTAAAATAAAAAGTATTTCCCTTCCACCTGCTCTATTTTGACACAGCTACTTTCAGAAGGTCTCTGTCCAGGCTGGGGTGGTGGTACTGGTACAGAATGAACCGATCGCTACTAGAGGATCTGAGGTCAAGCTGGACTCTCTGACCCCAAGCCAGAACAAGGGAGACACAGAGATGAAAAACATATCTTCATAATCTGACAAGGACACTCTCCTCTGGAACACCATCAAAAGCATCTTTGACAGGGTCCAAGGAGATGCTTTTCCACCTTCTCCTACTTAGAAAAATAACCCCAAAAGAAAACAGAAAGTACAAAGATCTTTTTTCTCCAACATAGAAAACAACCTGTACAAAACTGAAGAACCTGCCCCAATGAGTTCAGTATTAATGTGTCATCTCACACAGCAAGAGATCTGGCAGGTCAGCAATGGCCCTGTTCATAAGAAGGAGCACCAGTATAAGTATTAAAATAGTTATTATAGGTCTCTGGGATGAGAAGAAAAACAGCTCTGTCTTCCTCTTCACACTAGGCCCTGCTTTCACACTCCCCTCCTCACACTGCTAGAAAACAAAAGTCACAAAGGATAACACCCATGACAGCCAGCATCTTTGTTCTTTCACCTGCTTCCTTGCATTCCTTTTCTTTCTCTGTTTCCAAAGAGCTGGCATTTTTTTTCCCGCCAGGCACAGTACCTTTGGTTATTACCATGGTATTTGCACAGGAGTTCACTGTACACAATGTTATTCTTTACAAGTAATTCAAGCACAATGAGTTCAAGGCAGTTAATTCTAGTCAAACACACAACTTTCCGAGAGTGGGACTGAGACTTGCTCTGTGAACTGAGACTTGCTCTGTGGATTTTGTTCAAAATGGATGTTCTGAAGAATGTAGGAGTCTATGTACAGCTGCATAGGAAATGGCTCTTCGGACAGCATAAAGGTTTTCATTAGCTGACTTTCTTTCAGAAAGATCCTTCTACTGATAATGTATTTCTCACCATAATGTGAACAACATAAAAATAAAATCCCAGTGGCAATCCTGAGTAGTAAGAACGTAAAATGGCTTTTAAGCCAATATTTTGTTCAGTTTGCCAAGCAAATCCAGGGCTTAGCACTGGTATTAGAATAGTATTTGAAGACACTGACAAATACTTTACCTCTTCTACAAATAAAATCCCTGGGGCTTTTTTCCTTTCAAATGATGTATCTTAAAACTAGACCAAATCTTATCAAAAAAAAGATAGCAGCACAGTTTATAAGAATGACAACTAACTCTAGGAAAAAAGACTTAGAAGCCAGCACAGGGCAGCCGCTGCTCTTCTGCACAAGACCTACCAGGGCTCAGCAGCCAGTAATAAGATTATCAGGTTCTGCAGGGGAGCAGCCAAGAAGATCCCTAGACAAAATGGGAAGAGGCTACAGAAAGAAGATGGGTTCTCACAGTAGATCTTCATGCAGAGACCAAAGAGGAAGAACTCCTAGGAAGAATCACTTGTACATTGATATTTTCATTATGATTTTTTTGAATAAAAGACTTTAACCTTATTGAGACACGGATGTGACAGTGAGTCCTTCCTGAGATGTGAAAACAAGCCATCTGCTGCTCACTCAGGAACTTTATAACTACTGTGATCTTCAGACCTCCTGATAAGTACAAAGTCATTTTGTTTAACGGACACCAAGAACCAACACTTTTTTCATCAATATTCTCAAAGAGAAAAATTCTGAAAACTAACACTTCCTTGCTCCACTTGCTCATCTCAAGGGTCCTCCCTCCTTTACCTCATATACACATAAAACCTTTTGCTAAACAAACAATACTAGGCAACTGAGTTCTTTTTCTTATCACCTGCATTAATCTGACCCACCCTACTTGTCAGTATCTGTCTGAGCCTGTTGAAACCATAGAGTAGAAGCAATGCTCATGGACTGCATGTAAAATCCACTGGACAGAACACAAGAACGTTTTTTGTATATTAAATGCATTGCTAAAATCTAGTCATAATAAATATAATATTTTCCAGATGTTTGTACTTACACTGGACAGCAACCCATTCCCAACTGATTGAAAAGACTGCTCCTTTCCGATAATGTTATTAAATGAACGTGGCTCCTCCTCAGAGGAATCTTTGGGACACCTTCTCCCCTCCCTACATACTATGTATAGCTTTCATAGTTTACAGGTGTGAGGTTTTTGTCCAAAATTACATAAATGCTGCAAAGTTTTTTTAGAGTTGTAAAATTAATGCTTGAAAACACAAAATTAAACTTCTTAAGTATTTAACAATGAATGCCTCAGACCAGCAGAAACACCACATTAATTTATCAAGACATGTCTTTCAGGGGAGAATCTTCCCTTTGTTCTTTCTCTGTTAATAAAGGGGAGTGGGAATGGGAAACACATTACTGGTGTCTCCTGCTATGCCAAATTCTGTGAGGTCAACTCTCATTATAAACAGCTGTGGTGCCAATTACAGGCACCAAGGTCTTTTGTCTGTTTTGCTTTTAACAAGTGTAACATGAATCAAATTTAATTTCAAGCTCCAAAAGGATGTAAAATTAAGAACATTTGCTGTAGGAGAAACACACTATCTTCAACAAGATAACAAATACCCTCCCCTCTGGCCTGTGTTAGTAGGGGAAACATGCTTAGCTCTCAATTTCTTGCTATGCAACATGTCCTACATCATTGATGGAGCCATGTGCCGCACCTACCATAGCCTGATCAGTGTTATGACACCTAATGTTGTGGAGGAAGTCTCACCACTGCCCTGTGCAATAACGCTGATGCTTTTCTTCTACTGTTTTAGGCACATTTCTTACAATACATTGTCAGGTGACATCACAGAAAGTTATAACTGAAGTCATCCTGCAAGGCAGACAAGTGCCTGTCCCATTCGCTCTTTCAGATGATGAGCTGAACAGTCCAGCTCAGGGCTGAACATGGGCCTTAGCAAGACCATCCGTGCTGTGAGCAAGAGGACAGAAATCGAACACCAGGCAGCTCAGAAACTCGGCTCAATAAACAAGGTGCTGTATTGGGTTTCTATGTCACGAGTCTAAGTTTAGCTCTCATGCAAGTCAGAAGTAAACATTGTAGAAAGGACACCAATATAGCAAATGAGAAAGGACTCACCAGCATCAGCTACTTCAAAAATTGTGTAAGACTACATGTACAGAAGGGAGAATACACACAGAACCTATTTCTGTGCCAGCTGGCATACCTATAAGACATCTTCTTCTTTTTGGTGAAATTACAGTACTAATACAGCAAAGTCACTGGACCCATCTTCCACAGTTACAGAAGCTAGCTAATGTGATTTCCAGTGGTAACAATGAGAAAAGCTTTCCCTAAGAAAAGGGACACTAACTTATTTCCTGTATGCAGGTGCAAATCTACCATAACCACCATTCTTTTTCCAGTCTGGTATCTACAGCTTCAGAAAGGTGATATTAAGTTGGAGAGGGCTCTCCAGAAGAGCCTTAAAAACCAGAAGTCTCATGTATCAAGGGCAGAAAGACTGTATCAAGATACAGGATTGAAAGAAAATTTAGAAGTAATTTGGTTGCAGTCTCTAGACATATATCACACTAAGTCAGGGGTATTTCAAAATCCACCACTTAAAGGTAACATTATTCATCAGCTGAAAACTAAAACTAGGCAACTTGTGTCATAAGATTATATACTTTTAAGGAGGGAATTAACTACTGAGAAAAGATGTAATGGATGGAGAATGCTCTAAACAAACATGTTCTTAATCAAATGAGAATTACAAGATTTTCTGCATGCAACATGGATTGTTTTAAGAGCACCAACACTTGAAAATATGTCTTTGGATAACTAGATCAGAGACTGGAAACCAATATAAAGGAGGAGAAAGAAAAGAATAACAAATACCAGAAGAATCAAGTTAGGAACAGTAAAAAGCAAGGAGACAACCAAAGGGCTTTGGGGCAAAGCTGTCCTGTTACTAGCATTCACACATGCAATATGCTGCTGAAATCAGCTTGCCTGGGGACATTGTTAAGTTATTAAGTTACAGATAGTACTTTTCACATGCATAAAAATACATTAATTTAGAAAAATTTGATTAGCCTGATGATGTTCTTAACATAGGCTACAACATACAATGGTCCCACCTGGCCTGTAACACTGGAACCTGCAACAGCAGAAGGAAGAACAGAATCAAGTTCTCTTTTTCTATATTCAAGAAAAGGGCCTAACTTTGCAATACTTGTTATAGCAATGGTTTTGCACTGAAAACACATAAGTACTTCAGTGACTAGGTCTGAAAAAGGCCTGCTATGAAAACTACATAAAAAATTGTAATTTGGCAAGAGCATCCTAGTTTTAGGTAGAGGTTATGATACTTACAGCGTCCCTTCAAAAAGTTTACTTTAAGTGGAATTATCATTAAGGTCAGATCTCAGCTTGGTAAGATAGTGGGATCTTCCATTTCAGGTAATGCAGGGAACATGTATTTTGTTTTCAGTCAACTCTGGTAACATTAATGCAATTAAAAGGCCCTCACTGTACTTTTCTTTGAAGGCATTAAAAAAAAGAATAATTATTAAGCTTCCAAATCCCAAATTGAAAGAATAAAGGTACACTGATGGATAACATTCCTCCTAACCTGCCAAAATTTCAAGTAATTTAATCATTCCATACCAAAAGCAAGTACAATAGCAGCTTGTATTTGTATTATGTAGTAATTTCTATTTGCTATAAAGCACACTATGGACAACTGCTCACACTGGCGTGACAGAGGGCACTAAGAAATCTGGAAACTAGCATGGTTGTGCCATATGAGAAAGGGGCTGAGGCCCTTCTCAGGGGAGTGAGCCAGAGACTTCTTGTCTCCAGGGAGAGTGTTTGTCTTCACCTCTTCTCTGGCAATCCCCTTCTGCCTAGTTTTTATTCAGTAAACTGTCTTGTTTATCCTCCTTTCACCCCCCACTTTATTCTCTCACTCCAATCTATTTAGACCTTGATCTGTTAATAACAGGAGATAATGCCCTTAAAACAGGAAAATAAAGTATGATTGAAGAGCAGTTTATAGTCCTTTGCCCACTTACACCCTGGAACTGAATATAGTCTTCTCCCAGTTAATTCTCCACCTGTCTTTGCCAATTTCAGTTCCACCTGGTGATATAAAACCCTAACAGCAGTGTGACACCAGTATTTGGCCAGTTACAGCGTCATACAAAGCGGTAGTCTTTATTCAGGTCTGCATTGCTATTCGAACATTAACTTTCTCTTAAGCAGAGATTTCCTCAAAATCCTGAGCTGCATTTTGTCTATTAAGATGTATAATTGCTTTTGCCCATAGCAATTGCTCTGCTAATAGGCAATTTTTTCCAGATTCAGTAAAAAAAGAATAGTTCCCATGGTGAATCTTTGAAAAGCAGAAATTACTGATATTACCCAGTACAGTATCTGTGCTCAGTACTAAAACAACAACAAAATGGACCTATGCACTTTCAAAGTGGTGTTTTACTTCCCAATTGCTACTCTCCAAGTAACAATTTCTTACTAAAGAAAAGCTTCCAGTAAAGTTGTATTATTTAATGCCACTGTTATCCATAACTTCCCAGGCTTCAAAGGGAGTTTTTTCACAAATAGTGTAAAAGAGTCCTCACTGACCTTAACTAGAGGGTTTACTTTTAGAGCTGAAAAATGAGTAGCTGATTTATTAATTGACTTTTTTTTTCTTAAAGCACTTGAACCATTTCAGACTAACAGTTTGCTCTGGTTTTAAAGATACTAATGCAAATGGTAATCTTAAAGTCTCATTAAAAAAAAAAATCCCATTAACAAAATTACAATACAATAATTTTGAATTTTCTAAGGGTAATATTTTTACTGCTCTTTTACCATTATATTGTTTTGGTTTATGTATAATAGAATTATAAATGTAATCTTACCCATCTTGACTTAAAACAAAATCATCCTCATTCTATCATTTGCAGCTGTCTTTAATACAATTCAAAAACCACACACAGATGAAAACATCTAATAGAAAGAAATGTTTCAATTTAAGATAGACACTGCTTATACACTTACTGGCAAGCAATCCCATTCCATTTGCTAGAGATCCAACCCAAGCGGTCTTGCCTTTCCCTTCTCCGAAGGCATCCAGCCATTCTAAGTACAAGACTCCCACCGCCAGCGGTGATCCGTAACACAAGAACTGAGTAAAGAAGGAAACCACAACGATGACCCAGCCCCAGCCACCATCCGGTGGTTTCCGAAGGACCATCCTGTCAGATGAGTGCTGAGGAACAGGCAGAACCTGCATAAACAAAATCCAAACAGAACAGAGCATTAAAATTGTGACTGACTTGGTTTGCTAATACAAGTGAGCTGAACACACTCAAACACAGGCTTATGTCAACCATCCTTCAAGAAGTATATGCTACATGGCATACAAGCAATGAAAATTAGTTACCATTTTCTACTTCTACCTCTTCTGCATAACACAGGAACAGTACATAAGGCAGTAGTAAGTCATACATACATCAGCACTGTATTATAGAAAGGGATAACATTTCATTTTCTGAGTGTTAAATAGGCTTTATGAAGACCTCAGGCACTAATACCACAGTTTAACATGAGAACCACATGGCCACCTGCTATTAAGACCTCAGATACCCTGAGTGAAGCATATAGGCTTGGGGAACAAGAAAAGCCACAAGTATATAAGTACAAAGCATAAAATGATCCCAAATTTAATTAATCCCACTTTAGGATTTAAAAAAATTCACCAGTATAAAAATACTAGTTCAAGGTCCAAAGAAAAAAAGAAAGAAAGAAAAATTCCTACTTAGTTATAATCTCAGCATAGTACCATGCAGTTTAGCAAGGTGTGTGCCACCACTACCCTGAGAAGGCCAGGCCAAGAGGCAGACTGACATTCTGGAAATAGTAGCAGTTCTGTACTCTGTCAAACAAGGTGATGTGCAGAGGGGTGATGCATCTAAAATTCACTTTGTATGGAATAGTAAGTGAAACGACTTCTAAAACCATGTACAGGTGTGACTTATATGCCAAGACATGATAGTATTAAACACGCACACAAAAATCTCCTGTCACCTGTTAGAGTGTCTGCCCTCTGCACAGTTTGCACACTGGCAACCATTTCTTGGACTCCATATTATCACCTTACTCCTTTGCATGGCAAGATCCATCATCTGAGCACCTAGGACTTTAAATAACTTATCATCCTCCCACCTTCTCAAAACTAATTTGTGGGTATAGGGGCCAATACCTCTAAAATATAGCAGAATTTAGAGGTTTTCAAGGCTAAATTGCTTTGGAGTTTGGAAGACTTCAATGATATTGTGAGTCCCGGAGCACACCACTAACTTGCCCTTCCTCTCTACAGGGAGCAATCTGCCAGTGATGATCACAAAACTCATGTTCTATTCCTGGCTCTGTCACTAACCAGGCATGAGTTTCTCAATAATTTTATTTCCTTTACCCTGTAAGATAGAAACAGATAAGATTTTACCCTGTTTCCTTCGTGAAACACTCTCAAGGACCATCTTCACACTGCAGTTTATGGATTAAGACTGCTGCACTAACAGTTTTGCTCTGGGAGATTCCCAAGAGTCAAAGCAGAAAAATAAACAGGTTGCACTGCCTTTTTAACTTAAAACCCAGAGGACGTGGAAAAAAAATTACTGTTGTATTGAAAGCAATTGTGTAAACAAGTAGAGAATAAGCTCCTCATACATTTTGCTTGGGCAATTTTTAAGAATTTGCATGGAAAACTTACCAAAAAACTACAGTATAAAATTTTGAGGGATAACTACTATAGAGACATGAGAAAGGCCAGTTCTAGTTTACAGATTCACTTAAGTGTTACTTTGAGGGTGGATACTTACAGATGACGGTAAAAAAGTCCTTCAGCTTTTATACAAATACAACTTCATGGGGAGACTCTACCTGCAGAAAAAGAGCAGCAAAGCAAGTTTTCAAAGTAGCACTACAACAGCGAACACAACTCTGAAAAACTGGTGTCTTTAAATTTCTTCTTTCTAGTACCTTTCCAGAGGAACTTCCAAAGTAATGAAGTTATCTCAGTGAAGAAATACTGATGCCCCCTCAACTGACAGCTGCCTTGAGTCCCAAAATAACAAAAACATTGTATACTAATGCAAACTTTGATGCTCTAGGTCTTTAGAGAAGTGATCTACAGTTTTAACATACTGACAGTCCTTCAATATACAGTGTTTCCAGTTGCAAATGTTACAAAGTTATATGTTTCAGTCATAAATGTAAGCTCTGATTTATTTCCTCAAATGTCTGGTAAGTGTCCTTTGGTTACATGAGGTGCAAGGGTGACAGGTAGGATAGACAAAAATAATACCATACTGTAAGGTATCAAAGCATTAAAAAGCTGCTTGTGGATACTGTCCTACAACAATAACCTTTATACAAGAGGGGATTCCTGTATTTCTATGCGAAATATTTAAACTACTTGTATGCAGTCACCAAAAGAGCTGACATAGCATCTCTCCGTGCACTAAATAAGCATCACTTGGCTTGTTTTGTCCCTGGCTGGAGTAAAAATGGTGGAAATAAGTAACAGCTTCAAGAAAAGATGCTTCCACTGAGATAAAGCTAAGAATTTTCAGAAAACCAGTAAAATTATGGAAATAGACAGTGAATAATCCCAACTTGTATTTGTTTAAAAAGCAGTCATTAGAAAACAAACATATTTCAGCTGTTATATTAATTTCCACTATATTGAGGCCCTAAAATCTGGCACAGAGACAACTCTGAGTTCAGTTCTGTTATTCTAAATTTTTGATGCGGAGGAAAGGAGGGCAGGGCAGGAAAAAGCTTGAAAAGTTTTCATAGTCTTAGGTGATGTAGTCTTTTCTATTGTCTTTCTATTTTGTCTTCATATCGAAAGACAAAAAAACCCCTGTGGATCAGTTCCTTGTCTGCTGCAAGTTTGCACAACTTTATTGACCTCAACTAACTGCTCCCAACTTACAGCAGCAAAAGAGCTGACCTTCTACATCCTAACACCTATTTTGCACCACAGATCTCTTTTTGCATCTTTTAGCTAAATAACAGAATTCTAAGTAGCAAAAACATTTTTATTTTCTAAGCACTTCAAGCCATGTACAGTCAGCAATCGTCAAGCAAAAAGTGAAACCCACCATCATTCCCCACATCCCCCACCTGAAATCATCCTCAATGTGAAAACAGATCTAGGAAGTCACAGAGCTTGTTCTTAAGAGCCAACATGACCTGGCTTTTCCTTCTCCTTCTTGCAGGTTGCTCCTTCAGCTCACAGCACTCTGTGCCTGTTAGCTAAAATAGGGTATATTTTCTTGCTTCCCTGAAGGCACGAAGTCCTCCTGAAGAAAGCATGCAAGCTCTCTTGCCCTGTGTGAGGAGCCCATTCTGCAGAGCCCTATGCTATGATATATAATGATGTCCCAGTCAATCAAGCTGCAGCTGGGACCGTGGACATCAATACACTTCTTATTGGTACATTATTTAATATTTCCCTGAAAATGACAAGCCATAGTATAAAAGCTTCGTAGCACAGACAAGAATCAGAACTAAACCCTCACTACTCCAACACTGCCTGCATGGGCATCAAAACTGTGCATGGACTTGGGAGAGATCCAAAGCGCCTTTTACCATTTCCTATCTGTGCAGCGGGAGGACACAGACTGTACAAATAAACACGATCATCAAAAATAAAGGAGCAGAAGCCCACACAGAAGAGAGTGCTCAATAGTTCTGTTTTCTCTCAGAATCAGCCAGGAAGACTTGTGTGATCCTAGAAACGGACAAACAACCATGGGTTTAAGATTCAGGTGGGGCACCATTTCACAAACGTTACTGTTCACAAAACCTAAGGATGTTGTTTCAGGCTGCAGGAAACCTAGTTACATCAAAAATACTGAAATGGAGAAATGAAGCATAAAGAATTAAACAGTAACTTGAAATTTGGTCAGAAAAAGCTTTTCAGTGAGTTGTACTCACTGCGAATAAGAATCAGAGAAAGAGAGCTGCTTGATAAAAGCCTTTACCAATAACAACAAAAAGAAACCCTAGAGAACTAATTAAACAAGAGTTTTAATGTGGAAAGAGAGAGAGTTATTTGGCTCCAACTGTTTTCTTTTATCTAAGCAGCTTTACCACAATATTGAGCTCGTTCTCTATAAACATTAAAATTTGGCTTAAAGATGACAGAGGTGCACAAAGAAAGAACTGGACTAGAGAACATGAATATGACTGAAACTTCAGCCCTCAGAACAGTAACTTGTATTAATCTGTGACGAAGGGACTCTTGAGAAAGACAGTAGCAATACAATTGTTTCCAGTTTGCTATTTGTGCAACTAGAGCCTGGTTAAGTACTCTGCTTTCTGTGAGGAGCACATGGCTGCAAAGAAAGCAGGTATCAGCAGAATCACTGTATGATTAACACTCAGCTATTCCAGTTTTGCAAGGCATTGGTACAAATTAAGACACTACCAGCCAGAACGGTAAGATCCCTCACTTAAGTTGAATTAGATTTCACATAAATTTCTATTTACTTTGCAAGTAACATTCTTGCAATTGTCATCTGAAGTTTCTGCTACTCTTAGTTTGCAAGCAATGCCTCGAGTTTTAGAGGGGCAGTGATGTATTACACGCATTTTAACGCAATGTGTCTGAACACCTGCATATGTACTGATATGACAGTATAAACAGTGTATGAAATGCACTTAAAAAGATGCATCTGTACTTTGATGACATCTGACTTTAACTGATGTTCTAACTATTGTAACTCCCCATGTTTAAATATTTCTTTCACACTGAATGTATATATTTCCCTCTTAGCACTCAGGTCTACCTCTTTCTTGTGCTCCTCTACTTTCCTTTTGTAAGTAATACAAGAGGCTCATAAACATAAATATTTCCTTCCATTTCTGCCTGACCAGGAAAAAAGTGTGGAGTTTAAAGCAAAGCCAAATACCAGAACAAAACTTACCAACAACATAATGTTTTCCCACTGTGCAAAATAAGTTCACATAAAGAAGCATCAACCAGGGCAGCACATAAACCAGCCAGCTTTGTACAAATCTGTCAGCTTAGTAGAACCAGTCCTACCTGTTCCCAGAGCCTCACTGCCCCAGAGGGGATGGAAACCTCCCCCCTGCGAGTGTGATTGCCTGCCAGACACTAGCACGCATCCACCGCGGACAGATAAAAGTGGGCACTGCTATGAAACATCAGCCAACATGATTTACCAGAGAACTCCTCTGGAAAACGAGTGCACAGCGTGCGCCGCCTTAAGCATCACCACCTGAGAGTGCTCCCTCCGGCGTCCGCTCTCTCAACCGGTCAGTGTCCCTTGGCCGCCTCCTCCGTCGGGATGGACACGGATGGATGAATGGGCTCTTATAGCCCCCGTCTGGCTTCGCCTCTCCACACGCCCCTCGGGGGCCACCCACACCCTTGTTCCAGAGGCATGCATGACACATTGACGCCTTCCACCTCCAGACCGGACAGGAAGAGCTCATCTGTGCAGTGACACATGCCGAGAAGTGACCGAAGGTCGCCCTCGCCGGCCCGATGCCACGCACACAGCGGGACAGGGTCACACCACGCCACCCCGCTGCCTGGCAGCCGCGGCCTCCGAGATACTGACGGGCGCCCACAACGGGCATACACGGATGTGACAGGCGCCCGCTGCCACACGACCACAGCGGGCACTGATGCCACCACAACGTCAGGTGCTGGCTAGTGCCAACGGGCACCCACAAGGAATAAGGGCTGTGGCGCAGCCAGCACCAAGGGGTGCTCACAGCGGGCACCCGAAGGGGGGACGTCGATGGGCACCGAAAGAGGCGTGGCCACCTCAATAAGCACCCAAGGGCGACGGCGGGACCCGAGCCAGCTCCTTTCTCTGAATCACCGGCGCTGAGGAACCCCTCAAGGCCACCAGCCTGGCCTTGCCGCCCCCTCGCCCCGACATCCAGGGACAGGACAGTCCCGTCAGGCCTCCCGCCGAAGAGCCCGGCCATGGCGGCGAGGGCCCGCCCGGTCGCCCCCCATGGCTACCGCCGGCATGGCCCCTCGCTCACTGTGGCCCCCCCTCCCGGCCGAAGCCCGGGCCCCCCCAGGCGCCGCTGGTCCCGTTACCTGCGCCACGCGCCGGCAGCAGCGAGAAGCCCATGGGGCGGGGGCAGGAGCCGTCCCCGGAGAGCCGGGGTAGCCCCGCATCCCCGGCGCGGAGGAGCGGGGCGCGGCCGGTGTCGGCACGAACCGGTTGTAACTCGGAATGGGGGGAGGAGCCGCCGGGGGCCGCCACCGCCTCCGACCGCAACCTCGGGGCGGGGGGAGCCTGCCCCGGCCCTGGCCCCAGCCTCCCCCCCTCCGGGGGGACGGCGGGGGGGGGGGGGGGGGGCGCTCCCCTCTCGGCCTCACCTCCATTGCCGACCCCGTTTCGTCCTCCTGCACCGGCTCCGCGGGCAAACCCCGGCCTCGCCGCGCCCCCTCCCCGCTCTCGCCGGGGAGAGACAGACAGCCCGGGGCCAGGCGGCCGCAGCGGAGCCGGGGCGGTGGCTGCGGCACTACCGTGGTGTCCCACCGGGGGCCCATGCCCAGCGGCAGCCCCACCGCCCTCGGTGAGGGCCTGGCTCCAAGGCGCGATAAACCCTCCGTACCGCAATCCCCCGCTCCTTTTATTCGGCCGCCCACGCCTGGAACCTACTCGGGTACCAAAGCAGCGGAACCGCTGCAGGAGATGGGCGCTGGCTCTCCGCCAGCATCGCTACCCAAAGGCCGCAAACTCGCACTGTAAACAGCGATGCGGGCAGCGAACATAGAGCGCTGCCACCCCAGCCTGCTAGTTCGGGTAAGAGACAACTCATTGCTGGGTCAGCGCAGCCACTACCTTCAGAGGCAATCTCACTATAGCCCTAGCTATACAGGTGCACGTACAGCACTGTTAGACGAGCGACAAGGTTAACTGACAACCCATGCGAGTGCAGCTACCTGCAACTTTCATCCACCAGACTGCAAAAC
Source organism: Brachypteracias leptosomus (assembly GCA_013401335.1). Taxonomy (NCBI): domain Eukaryota; kingdom Metazoa; phylum Chordata; class Aves; order Coraciiformes; family Brachypteraciidae; genus Brachypteracias; species Brachypteracias leptosomus. Next base: position 64,712 of record VYZX01011303.1, on the reverse strand, counting down.
CTGTTGCGGAACCTGATGGAAGACTCGGCAAGTATCAGACTCTCCCTCTGGCTGTGTGTTCAGCATGACAGCTCTGTTGCCATCTCTGCCCAGTTAGGCCAGTTCAGGTATCAACACCAACTGCAGGTGGAAATATAAACATTCCCAGCATTGAGTGAAATTCTGAGAGCTGAAACATTCCTAGAGCTGAAATTCTGAAGCAATCGCAGATGTTTACAGCCTATGCACTTCCTACAGGTATGGCATAACTCCTCTTTCATACCTGCAGCACAAATATACTCCACTGTGCAGTATTTACAAAGGTTCACAAATTTAAAGTATTTAAAGTGCCTAGATCTACCTCATGGTGTTCAGGTAAGCTTCAAAATTAATACTTGCTACTGGAAGGACTGACAGAAGTATGATACAAGCTCAAGACTCACTCTTGAAGCGAGAAGGCCTCAGCTAGCATACAGTTCAATCCTGGGTGTATCTCATGTCAAAAAGGGCTGCCAGCTGGTGTGGGGGGGCGGAGGGTGAAAGGTGTGGGAGGAAGAGAGAAAGAACAGGAACTATCAGGCTCTAGAAAACTAGTCCAAGGAGGAGAACTGAAATAAATGGCATTTAACATAGAGACAAGGCAGAGTGGAAACATAGTAACATTCTTCAGAACTGTAAGAAGTTTCTGCAAAGAGAAAGGAATGAATTATGAATTTTTTCTGCGTACACAGACAACTAAAAGAGGTGAGTGGGCTTAAACTCTATCAAGAGATACTGCTTGAGACACTAGGAAAAATGAAACTAGCTTGGTACTGGCAGAGATTTCTCTGAGAGAGCACAGCACCTTGGAAACACACATGCGCTGGGCTGCTGAAACAAATGACTGAAGACAGCTGCCCAGATACATCGTAAACAGCCTCTGTTTACTTCGACCATTTCTTGGGCTCTAGGACACAGGCTGGAATCAAAAGGCTAGCTGAAATCTTTCCATAGCCACCCAAGAGATGGCTGGAAAAAAACAATTCTAAAACAAACCGCGCTGTTTCCTACACTTAACACAAAAGTAATAAAGACAATAAAAGCTTTTTGCATACAAGTGTCTATAAAACTTCAGTTCCCGTTACAGTGCTTGATGTGTTTACCTTTTTGTATTCTACATAGGCTTAGAAACAACGTTGAGGGCTAAAATTAAGCATAGGACATTTCACTCTAGCAAAACTGGTTATGAGTATCTGAAAAAACTGTGATGAAGAATATTCCTGTATTCACAAGTAGTCATTTGACTACTGCATGTAAGAAGCCTGGAGTTCATAATGGTTTGTCTCTACAGGAACATTTGGAAGAGTTAAGGCAGATCAGCTGCAGTGTACCTTGAAATACACTGGATCTTTATGCAGAGGAAGTGGGCCTAGTCAGATGCAGACCAACTTCAGATCACAGGCAGCTTTGAACCTGACTGAGAAATCACACTTGAGAACAAAAACGCACTTTGAATACATATCAATCCTAATTGCTTTAACTTCCCTGGATGCCCTTCTGATGACCTCTGCTTTTAATTAACTCTGCTTTTCATATGAACATACCAGTCAAGCACATACCATAATCTTGAGAGGGCAACCTTGCTGGCAAGAGGCAGACCTGTGAAAGCAAAACACGGAAACAAAAGGCTAGAAGAAAGAATCCATTCCCCACGTCTCCTTTGTCCTTGGCTTCATAACAAGCAAGGCAACTTCTTTCAACTCTAGGTTTCCACTCACTTGGCCTACAGTATTTTGGCAACTACCATTTGGTTTGGATTTCAAATCACTGATTAATCTTCTCATTTCTGCTGGGCTTTCAAAGGCAAGTGCATTATAATGGTGCCATAGCTGCATCTTTCATAACCTTGCTCTTGTCCCACACATCATCAGAATAATTCTCAAATCCTCACTTTAAAACAGAAAACGAAGTAAAACATTGAATAATGCCTATAAACCCCTCCCTCGTCCAGCCTCTGGAGTTCAAGAATCCAAAGGACAAAGGCACTCATGTACGTGGCCAGGGATGAGAGCAGTACCCAGTTAAAAAGTTACCTTATTTTTGGTAAGCCACAGCTGCAGGAAGAGCAGTTTCAGGCCACTAGCAGCTGTATCGACATACAGATGATCCAGAAATGTTCTCTACTCTGCAGACAGTGCAGCAGCAGCTCCTGACGGTACAGAGAGGAAATTTAGAGGGTATTCATGGAGCCATCCTGGAAGGAGTCCTTCCCCACAAGGACCACAGCTGCTGCACTGCACACCCCAGAACTGACCAAAAAGGAATCATCACCCTGGGCAAAGGGGGGATCACAGAATCACACAGAAGGGTAGGGGTTGGTCAGGACCTCTGGAGATCATGTAGTGCAACCCCTCTGCTAAAGCATGTTCACCTAGATCAGGCTTCACAGGATTGCTTTCAGGTGGGTTTTGAATATCTTCAGAGAAGTAAACTCCAATATCTGGTTGTTTGAGGTTTTGTTGTTTTTTTTCTGGTTGCTTGGTTTTTTGCTTTGATTTTGTTGTTTTTTTGTTTTTTTAAAGAAAGTACATAATCTGCAATGGAGGAAAATATCAGAACACAAACAAATTCTAAATATTTGATCTACTACTGTCCTGCAACCTGTGGTCCAGGTTGGGAAGTACACTTTTGTACATTTACAGTCCTTACACAATCTGCGTAGGAAGAGGCACTCTGGAATGGAAGGGCCAAGCTAGTATGTCCAAAGTGCATTGTCGTCTTAGATGACTTGTTAACTTGCTTGGGGAAAATGTCCATTAATGATTGAAGGGGGAAAAAAGTTGAGGAAAGCAGTCAGTAGTTTGACTAGAGTTTAATTTAAGCAGATATATTAAATATCTGTGCACTTAAGAGTCTAAAAGACACTCATTTGCCTTCAGCAGCCTTATAAGGCAATACTTTGGTAGTTATAACTTAATCCTTCATGTGAGAGGCAGAGAGAGTGAGGTTTGTCAAGTGCTGTTTGACCACATTAAGCAGGGTCATTATACCTTCTCTCAGATTTGTGTGAAAGGGAATAAGACTGCTTAAGCTGCAAAGAATATAGATCTTCCCTGAGATGCCAATGAAGTGCTACAAACCCCGCTGATGTTGTCACAGGGACAGGGAACTTCACCTACTTGGCTTGGGGAGATGCAGAGGTGGCAGTAGAACTGTCTCCTCGCACCCAGTCTGTCTGTCACTGCCAGCACACACTGCAATGTGTCCACACCACTGTCTTCTGAAGAGGTCCCATAACATGGACAAGACCTGTTCAGATGAACTTGTATCACCAGTCTAACCACCATTTGACAAACTGTTTGGCTGCATATTTCCAAATGCTGATTTGTAAATCAGTTTTCTATATTAGTCTTAGAATCTATATATAGGTGCAAAATAAACTTCACACGCAAACCTTCTGCAAAACTCGCAACAAAATAAACGTAGCAGTCATTTAGGTTGAAAAATTATAATCGATAAACTCTTCTTTAACTTTTACATGACTGAAAGAGTTTTTTTGTTCTTACACTACCTATACAGGTAGTTAGGACATGGAAAGATCACAGGAAAAAATTTTCTAAGGAAAGCAATCTTACCTTGCTTCTCACTTAAGTACTCTTCCTATGCAACACAATCAACTAATGTAGTTGCAAGGAGTGTTATTGGAATATTTCAGAAGTAAAATTGCTTAGTAATAGTTTGTTGTAACGAACTAGGGAACTATGACAATTTTTACATAATGTAATCTTCTGAATCTGCTGCATAAATTTGCATTCTCTAAATTGATAAAGGAACTCTTTAGGTTTGTAAAATAATGATGTTTTATATATTAGAACATTAAGGAAAAATCACAATAATTTAAGGCTATTTTTAAAAAATCACACATACTTCAACTAAAAATACAATAATGCACATGAAATAAGTGCTGGCAGAATTAAAAGCATCTGCTAAGAGTGTGAAATCAAAATAAAATCAGTGCTGCATCTCCAAGCAAATACATTTATCATTTCCATTTTTTTAGGGCATCCACTTTCAGGGAATACAAAGCAGTACATTTTTATTACAGCATAGGTCTCTCACGACCTCCAGGTTTGCCATAAATTCACCAAGATCAATGCCAGTACAGACCACAAGTGCTATTTTTACTGATAGAAATCTTCTGTTGTTCAACTCCATCTTCCCATGCAGCATTGACCTTGCTAGGCATCCCTCACAGTAAAGCTAAAACCCAGTTAAAATGATGCATATTACACTGGGATAGTTCAGAATGCACTCGCTGTTCTAGAGAAAGTTCTTTATAGATCGGAAGAAGATTCCTCACAGAAGAAAGGCATGGGTCAGAGTCATCTTGTACAGGAGTGAATCTTGTATGTACAAGTATGTATGGTTACATTAGAGAACTGGATATGAGTGATAATCCAGTATATATTAAAAAATATATCACAATACAAATAATAAAATCACTTTTGCAGAAAGTAACAATATCTTTCCCCTTTCTAGATGTTGCACCTCTTTCTGAGCTATTGTATACAGGGCATATGAAGTACTTGCTTAAATAGAGGGAGGCAGACTGGTTTATGCTACCTCTGTTTTTAATCAGGAATATTGGATTTCTTTTCTAAGTTTTATTATGTATTAGCTTTATCCCTTAAAAGGCTATCATAACAATCTTTATTAAAGAATATGATGCAAATTGGTTAAACACATTTTTACTTTCAGCAGTGGATGGACAGAAAATAGAGAAGAGCTGGATCCTTGGTAAGCCTGAAAAGCAGGGTGAACTAGAACAAACCAAGAACTAGAACATTCCCTCTAGGCCCGTGCTACAAACTCCTGGGTGATAGCTGCAGAAATCAGAGCTATGGCAGAGGGCATGATGAAGTGGCAAAAATGCATTAAAGAACATCCTTTAAGAAAATAATGACTCATTTGTTACATAGAACTATCCCCAGCTCCTGCCTGTTCAGCACATGACATGGAGAGGGCTGTTACCAATCACATTACACGCCTGCTGATTTTCCAGTGGGACTCAGGGCATTCAATACTATGTCAGCTGGATGCTCTAGAAACCCTCAGCTCCCCTCTTGTGGATGGCTTTTAGTCTTTGCATAACCTATTTAAAACAGCCTTTGCAAACACAGGCCAAGTAGATGACTTCAGCTCCAGAGCAAAAAGAGGACAATTTCAGCATATCAAAGGCAAGTATTTTTGTTGAGATAGTCACCAAGTAGAGCATGAATACTGGAGATAGCCCCTGAGAAGTGGTGTTTGCTTACTGCTCACTGACAATTCATCTACTTCTTGCCAGCAGAGAATACTAAAATTTAATGGCACACATTTATCAGGGCAGGAAGTAGCATAATGCATTCCTGTGAGACTCTGGAGTACAGGCATACACTTCTCATCTTGCTTGAGGATTAAGTTCATGTAGAGTTGAGTTAGCTTTGCCCTCCCTTAGTTAGCTACATTAATATACTGAGGAAGGCATTTATTTTCTGTCAATGAAATGGAGAGGCTAATAGTATGAAACAGTCAGCAACCTGCATCCATTTCAATGCAAATGTTGTCGATTTTTTTTCTATATATAATGATGTTCTGCCAGCTAAGATGTAGCCTTATCTCCATACTGTCCTTAGCCTAGTCTCGGGTCTTCACAGGCCGAGAATGCAGTTCCAAATTATGCTGCATTATGCAGTTACGTTTATACATCGACCTGTTGGTGATACAGCACATGCTAAAGTCATTCACAATTTATCTCGAAATGTCTGTAAAGTGCCTCAAAAAGCCTATGTATTTTAATTTTGTACTGCCAAGACAAACTCAGCTAGTGAAGGGACAAAAGGGAAAGGAAGATTCCACAATGAAAGAGGTTTATTTTAAGCCTGTGTTAAGCAGCCATCAGGTCTTGCCTAAATATAGATTTGTCCACTGTAAACACCCTTAGTCTGCATTTAGTGCAGACACATGCAGAGTTATTCAGCAATGGAAAACAAGCTTTACATTCACACCCAGGCCCCCAGTAACTCTCAATCATAATTGATTCCTGAAGAAATAGTTCATAAGTGAGACTTTCACATCCAAAGAGAAATATTAACCAAGAAAAGCTTATTTCCTCCTGTTGGCATTACGCCTTTGTCATTTAAGCTCTTCAGATGAGTAACAAGATCACTAAGGGGCTGCAGCTTTCACGCCCAGCTCTTCAACTCACCGTGGTTTGCCAAGGAGAGGCAAGCAGGGGCTGCGCAGACATGTTTCCTGAGTTTCTGCAGTGGCTCACCTGCAACAAGGCAAGAAACAGTTGGTGTCGTTGTTCTACCACGGAGAAATCCTGGCATCCATACCATGGTTTCCTGCTAACTCCTGTCCTCCACTTGTTAATGCCTGCTCTGCCTCCACATCATCAATCCCTGTATTCTGCAACATAAATACTGTGTTATACTAAAACCATCTATCTCAAGTACTGGTAATCTTACTGCATCTGCAAAGAGCTTGGACAATTTACCATCAGTAAATTAGCTTTAAAAGTACTTGCTCTGACAACTACAACATAAACATATCCGGTGTGTTCTACCACTGCAATGTGATACTCTCTCCAAGTTTATATGAATCATCCCCCTAGTGACTGTGAAGAGAACTGGAAACCATTGTCTGTTTACGGATCATTTGAGCTTCCTTACCAGAAAGAGACTCCTCTATAACTTCCCTGTAAACTAGACATAAAATGTATAACTGCACCTGTGTTAAACTTTATTTGGATTTTGGGGTTTGCTACTTAAAGAACATATGGCAAAGATTGCCAGAAGAAAGTATCAGGATGCTGTATTTCAGTAGGCGGGCAGCCTAAGATCTGCCAGTGCTGCGCTCTTGTGCTGACCTAGACTCAAAGCTGTGCAGGGTCAGCATTTGGGATGGTTCCAGACCTCAGTGTAATAGTTAGAATCATAGAATCATAGAATTGTCAAGGTTGGAAGGGACCTTAAAGATTATCTAGTTCCAACTCCCCTGCCATGAGCAGAGACGCCTCCCACTAGATCAGGTTGCTCAGAGTCCCATCCAGCCTGACCTTAAATATTTCCAGGGATGGGGCTTCCAGCACCTCTCTGGGCAACCTGTGCCAGTGTCTCACCACCCTCATGGTCTAAAACTTTTTCCTAACATCTAATCTGAATCTACCCACCTCTAGTTTTGAGCCATTCCCCTTAGTCCTACCACTACCCGACAGCCTAAAAAGTCCCTCACCAGCTTTCTTGTAGGCCCCCTTAAGATACTGGAAGGTCACAATAAAGTCCTCTCGGAGCCTTCTCTTTTCCAGACTGAACAACCCCAGCTCTCTGTCTATCCTCATAGGAGAGTGCTCCAGCCCTCTGATCATCCTTGTGGCCCTTCTTTGGACACGTTCCAGCACGTTCATATCTTTCTTGTAACAGGGGCTCCAGAATTGGATGCAGTACTCCATGTGGGGTCTCATGAGGGTGAAGTAGAGGGGGAGAATCACCTCCTTTGACCTGCTGGCCAAGCTTCTCTTGATGAGTTGAACCTAGAGGGGCTTTCATCTTTCACATACATCATCTACCAAATAAATTATGTAACAAGATCTATCTTTGAAATCTTTACAATATACTCCGGGGGGTTACAACTTGTCCAGTAATAATTACAGCAAGTAGTGGAACAACTAGAAAAAATAGAAAACCAAATGGTTAGTAGGATATACGCATGTTACATACTCACGTGTGTCTTGAAAAAAGGCCGAGGCAGGTTTCTTCTTCTTAGTGTAACAAATTGCACCCCCATTGCAACATACCCACATAGCAAGTCCTGTCCAAGGTCCTACAGGACTCCTCTATCACTTTGTGAGCATCAGGATTTTGTTTACTTTCCATTGTCATTGTGGCTTTTTTTCCACTTGAGGAAGACTCCAGAAAACTGTCACAAATAATGGTCCTTACAACATGCCCAGTCTGGGGCACCTTAACAGTCTTATGGAGCATCTGCTGACCACTACAAATCAGGCATCAGCTGCTTACTGTTAGCAGCAGCTAAAATCACATGGGAGTGCCATAATCATTCAGCTGATCAGCTCTCCCCAACTGCTGTCAATGCTTGGAAACATTCATTCACTTCTGAACAAGGCAGAAAAAGTTTCTTTATAGTATTTGAGTTTTGGACAGTTCTTGTTATCCTTATTTCACAAGTCTCAAGATGACAGGCCAAAAAGATAAATACAAATGAGGTACAAGAGGACACCGCCCTCTAGGGATACAAAGCGCAGAGTGCATCTATTGTGCACTGGTTTCCTTTAATCTACAGAATTTCTAGGCTCAGAATGTGCATTACGCACATGAGCAAGGCATCAAAAAGCAAATTATCTACCAGAGTGTTTCAGACTAGGTAATCTCACCTTGACAGTGAAATCAGGAGAGGCTGACCTCAATCCTAGAAACACCAATGATATTACCTACGTAAACAGAGCTCCAAGTGATTTAGATCAGACATTCAGATAAAGTCACTGAAGTACATTCTAGCAGGCATAAATGGGTATACCTTGGAAGTCTTGTAGCATGTTCACGTCCAGTTTAAATTCATTTGGAGAGTTTCTGGCTAAGGACTGCTTTGATCTTCTTGCTCCTTACAATAGCTATTAAAACCTGAAAAGCTTTTGCCTGAACAGCTAGAAATTAGACCCTATCTAAGATACAGAGTGAAATCTCTACCTTGAATTCACAAGGCTTTGGAGAAGATATTCCACACACAACCCCCTGCCCTGGACCCAAGCAAACTCACATATTAAAGGAAAAACAACCACTTTCAGCAGGAATTTAGAATGCTTCCTGAAAGAAGGAAGCCATCCTACCTTGAACTATGGGATTGCACAGGTCAGACTCATGACTGTGATATGAGACTGAAGGCCAAGCCATGGATCTGCAGTGGGGTGCAATTTAGGTAGGGGTGGGCTGGGCTTGGAGTGAGCTCTTTGGATTCCTCTCTACTGTTAGGGATGACTCTTGCCTCAGAGAAAGGTTATTTCTCCATTGATTCATGTGACTTACTTTTACATAATGAGAAGTCCCTCAGAAGAGACATAATATCTGCAAGGATATTAAAAGGATTTGAGAGTCAGACAAAAGTTGTTCATCTGACCAAAAAAAAAAAGCTATCCTTATTTGTCTATAGTTATTTTTGTATTTTGGAAATAGTTGAGACATCGAAGAAAGTTTGGTTTAAATATCTCTAGAGAGGGTGGGAATTTATTTTTAACACAGAGGATTCCTATACAGTTAATAGGTGTGTGAACTGACACATGAATTCCGTCTTCCATCTTCTTCCTCATTGTTATTTCTCCCACCCCACCCCATCCCATCCCATCCCATCCCCAGTCATTAAAAGAATTCTCTATAATTTGCCCAAGAAGAAAATTGGCACAGACTTCATATACAACTAGACAGCATCTAAAATACAGGGCCAGGGTCTTAATAGAAAATGCCATTATTTCAAGTTGTAGAAATATTTACTTAAGATATTATCACAGAAACACAGAAGCACAGAATGTTAGGGATTGGAAAGGACCTCGAAAGATCATCTAAGTCCAGTCTCCCGCCGGAGCACGATCACCTAGACCAAGTGGCACAGGAACACGTCCAGGCAGGCTTTAAACCTCTCCAGAGAAGGAGACTCCCCAGCCTCCCTGGGCAGCCTGTTCCAGTGCTCTGTCACCCTCACTGTGAAGAAGTTTCTTCTCATATTTATGTGGAACCTCCTATGTTCCAGCTTACACCCATTGTCCCTTGTCCTACTATTGGATGCCATTGAGAAAAGCCTGGCTCTGTCCTCCCAACACTCTCCCTTAACATAAACACTAATAAGGTCACCCTTCAGTCTCCTTTTTTCCAAGTTAAAGAGACCCAGCTCTCTCAGCCTTTCCTCACAAGGGAGATGTTCCTCTCCCTTAATCATCTTATTTTATATATCCACTATTAAGGAGCACAATTTTAGGGCAGATTTACTCTAGTTAAAAGAGTTGAAGTACAACAGGTTAGAATAGATGAATTTCAAATTTGGATACGTCAACAACGAATCAAAACTGCATTTGCAGAAAATAATTATTTTCCTTAAAGGAGAGTTTTCTGCTTTAGGGTAGGCTGACAAACCACCTTAAGTTTCTCCAGTCCAGAGATGGAAAACATCCTTAATGGCTTCCCTTAACCTATCTTTGAAGCCCTGCAGCAATTATGTAACTGCTCTGGAAACAGAAGATGCACAGCCAGGAACCCCGCCTCTGAGCAGAGTGCTTAGGAGGGGAAAACAGAAAGTCTTTGCTGAATCCTTGTTCTTTGCTGAGACTTCCCCCCACCTCAGCCTTAGGCCAGCTTGGATGGGAAAGCTGTAGGAAGTGTCAGGCTTTTATTGTCTGCTCTGTTTTGGGGGATTTGTTGTGGAGGAAGAAAGTGAAGCCTGAGCATCATATGGGCAACTGTAATATCAGGGCATAAATGCTGAGAGAACAGTGCCCTGGCTCCTTTTGCCCCTGCAGGAATAACATTGCTGTGCCTTTCACTGAACTGATATCTGAGGCTTGGAGGAAATTTTCAGTTTAGAAACCACTGTAAAATTTTCAAGAAGGTGTAGAAGACATCAAAGCTAATTTTGAAGCCCACTCATCCACTTGGAATTTGCAATCAAACTCAGTTCTCATTTCTGCTTCTCTAAGTCCAAAATAACCTCACTTCAGTGTGAACAACAGCTGATCCACAATACTGAAGTAAGTGCCAATTTCAGCCCTCAACAAATCCAAGTATTTGGGGGAACTGATCAAAAGTTCATTGATATTTGCTAAATTACATCTTAAAATATATTAATGTAGGGAATCTTTTAAGTAAGAACAGGTGACAATTCATAAATGCAAGTGGCAGTGCTGTAAAAAAAAGCAAACCATTACAAACTTTTATTTCCAGAAGAGTTTTAAAAATGGGAATTTAGAATACAGGAAATAACTAAAAAAAGAGTGTGGTATATGGAAGTTCTACTGTCAGCAACAGATGAGCCTACCATAGCACAACAGCTAAGCTTGGCAGGTTTATCATCATCTGCAAATCATAGGACATTTGTATCATTAAAGAAAAAAACCTCTAAAATATTGTTCAGCAGTGGTAAAGAAAAGTTGCCTCAGCAATTATAGGAGATTGCTAAAATACAGTATGGGTAAAAGAGCAAGATTTGCAAGAGAAGCAAAATCAAACAATCGAAACTGAACAATGAAGGCAAGGGGTTTAAGTATATTTTCATTATATCATGCACACACATACACAAAAATACCAGGCTACATCTTTGGCTGCTTGTGCCAGTATAAACTATTCAAGATATTAATTTTGTAGCCTGAAAGACTATTTCAGTCCCAATTGGTTCTAACAGTGTATAGTTTCTTCAATGTTTAATGGCTTGACCTAGTCAGTCTTTAGCAAATTTTATTACTATCATGAGGCATCCTGACTCTGATCAATTAAACATTAAGACTCTTTGGGAAAGAAACAAGCTTACTTCTGCAGTTTTCATCAAAGAGGTAGTCAGGGAAAATGAAGATACTTTGTTTAACAGAAACCTGAAACTGACAAAAAGTTTCAGAATCAGAATATTCCAAATATTTCTAAAGTTTATAGTGTTTTGTAAAGACTGGGTAAAGTAAAAGCATTTGGAAAAAACCAAGCTACTTAACTAGCAAAAGTACCAAAATCTGATCCATTTCCTGTTAGAAAACAAGCTGGATTTCCCCCTCACTCTGTTACTAGGCAATGCAAAAGCAAATATTCTGTTCATACTGTGCCCTCTCTCTTCACCCTTCTTATTCCCCTGGCCCATCCAAATTGTTTTCATGTATTGTGCATAATCATTTGTTTCATTATTCAAATCAACATTCTGTAAAAAGGAGGGTAGTTAAGCTGCTAAACACCAGAACAAAAGCAAAGTCTTTCTTTCCTTGCCTGACAGTCCTGTCCTGAAAACAGTGGTCCATGTTGAATGTTAAAAGTTCGAAGTGTAAAAACCCTTCAGGAGTTGTTCTCAGAAGACGTAGAAGATGGTATTCACAGAAGCTGATTATTTCCTTCATGTTTTTTTTCTGCTTTCCTTCTATATGTCTCTCCCTTTGGACCCTTTGCACACAAAGACAGGAACAAGCCTGAACCAGTTGAACTCTGAAAGGAGAGCCTATCACAAGCAGTCTCCACACTGGTCTCCAGCTTGCATGCTGGAAGTGCTAAAAATGTGCTGTAGTATTCAACCCAAAATGGGTTCGCTTTGCCTTTCCCTTACAGGTCAGGCATATGGGTAGAGCTAAGATAGGTTGTAAAACTGGTGGGACAATGTTATTTCTAACCACAGAGATTTCCCTAGTAACACCTCTCTCTAGGAAAAACAACCCAACACATAATGCTCCACATAAGCTTAGCAGGGTTACTGCTGTCTAGAGACTGTGCTTTTCCAAGAAACTAAGTAGTATTTAGGCTGAAATTACAGTTAACATGAATTTTAGTGCAAAAGGCCATCATTTCAGTTAGGTGGATTCCTAAAACATACCACAAAATAAAAGTCAAAGCTTTATCACACAATCTTGAGTCATACAAATTGTTCTTGCAATACATCATCCCCTAAATGAGGGAGGCTGAGGGAACACAGACACAGCATTCCTGGAGCATCTCTGGGAAGCTTTTGGGGTGTTTCAGTTAAAGACATGGGATCCCCTCTTAATTCAGATAATAATTTCAGTTACAAAGAGTCAATATATACACTTTCTAGTAGGAGATTCTTCAGTCTTCACAAGTTTTTAAAAGAAACTGAACGGCCTTTCACAATATGAAACAGTTAACTTGAAAACCCTCAATTATCTTCAGAAACTAACAGCATTAGTCCTTAATTAAACACTCAAGACAACAGCCAGACTAATCTTAGAGTTCCTTAATAGGGTGAGGAATGCAGTAAGTTTTAACAGGTTTAATTCCTTAGTATGTTGTCATGGCTAACACTTGCTTTGGAAAGAAAAATAAAACCCGGGAAAAGAAATTTAAATAAAACTTAGGACAGTTACAGTTCACTAAATCTGCTGCAAAAACATCTGTGCAGGAAAAGTGAATAGATGATTTTAAAATTATACAGAAATTAGCCCTGACAAGCAAAAGCAACACAAAAGTGTATTAAGTTTTAAAGCATTAATCATTTTAATCATCCAGCCACAGAAACTCATTTTTAGCTACAGTTTCTGTGAAAGTTAAGATTTTGCCAATATGCAACACTACAGCTGTGGTTTTGATCACATTTAAGAACTTCAATTTCTGTACTGCCAAGGCTGTGCTATGTTTTTTACTTATATTGGGGCCTAGGTAATTGATAGATTAGTTCAAGAGGTCAATCTAGATCTAGAAGACATGCAACCATGGAGTTACCTGGAGTTACCTGGGAGAGTAACCCCAAAACTCACTGGCAATCTTTTCTTCCCCTACTTGCTCAAGTATACATTGATACATAAATTGGAGCCTATCTCAAGTAGAGAGGGGTGATTCATTGCCAAAGGTCTTATGCAACCTTTAGCATCTCAGAACAATGTCCTGGCTCTTGTACGACTACCTCCAGGAGCTTTCAGTCTTTGGGGGTATTTGACCATGCCAGCAATTCCCACAGGACCCTTCCCTCCCTTTTCCTACTGGTAAGTACTTCACTTCTCCATCTGGCACTGTCCTCTACTCTGTCTGCTCCTAGCTTTCCAGCAAGTAAGCCTCTCCCAAGTTCATCCAGCTCTCAGTTCTCTGATCTAACTGAAGTTTGATACTTTACAGAACCAGCACTGCTGCTAAAAGAAACAAGCTCTACTACTGTTATTCAGCTTCTGGCTATTCACAGCCAGTAGAAAGTTATTTCTGTAGTCTGAGCTAGGCAGAGAGGAAAGAGCTAGTCAAAAGATAGTTGAATACCTGTCCTATTTTTCTCTTTGCCCCTTTATTAGCCTCAAATACCACTCTTCCCTTTGAAGCAGGTCCATCTATTCTCCTTCTGCTCATTAGGGCAGCACAACACTAACATCACCCTTCAGTTGATTATCAGTGTCACATATCTGTATTAGATACACTTTCAGATATAGGATTGGGTCCAGCATCATTTTCAATTCAGTGGGTGTTTTCTTCGGTCGCTGCAAAGTGACCTCAACCTGTGCTTCCTGCATGCTCCAGTTTCCACCTTATTCTGCACTTAGCTACAAAGGTGGAGGAAGGCTCTCTTACACTGCTCTCCCAATGACCTCCACCATTTTGGAACCACTACATGGGGCACGAGACACTTGAAGGCACAGAAGGTCACAAGGACATCAGTCTACTTTGGTGCAACTGTCCCAGTGTAGGCAGGTATGCAGAAAGAGGAACAACAACACCTAGAGGGCAGTTATTTTTTTAAAAAGTAACCATTCAACACTTTCCATATCACAACTGTAAAAATTCACATATAAGTGATCCAAACCTGTTTGCCTCATTGGGTGATGCAGATCAGCATATCTTCATATTCCAAAGAAATTCAGGTACCCATCTCAGCTGAACTGCAAAATTACTTCATATTATCAACATTCCCTTCCCTTGCTAGAAAAATAAGCAGAAGTAGATAGCATGTGTTGAAGAGCCAGAGAACAGGATGATTTTTAGGAAGCTTGAAAAAAAGATGGGTCACAGCAGATCTTAAACTCCCCTCTTCAGGCAGAAAGATAAAGTTCTCATGATTGACCTCTCATCTATCTATTTTCTGCTATTGACAGCCAAGGTAGTGTAAAGATTCACTCCAGAATTACAACCTGTTTCATTCAGCAGTAACTGTCAAAATGCACTCAGATCCAGAACGGCAAGAGCCCAGTCTGCAACACTGCTTTTTCACACAGGATAAAACGGGCCTTCAGTTACAGGAGAAAAGCCAAAGTGTGACTACAGGGACTGAGGAACAAAGGAGGTAGGACTGGTATACTTCTGAAGTTCAGTCCCCAAAATGCATTCCACACTGTGACTGGGTGAAATAAAACTCCATGTAATGTATTATGAAGGGGATCTCAAGGTATGAAAGTGGTCTCTACCATACTGTGAACCCTGAGCGCAGCTGGCTACACCCAGACGTTCTATGAGGTTCCTGTAATTTCTCCAACTCATCTTCTAGTATGACAAAGAAAAGCACTCATGCTGTGAAGTTTAAATCAGTCCCACTAGACATCAGTATTTCCCTCCCTGTTAGGAAGGATGGAGAAGGTCATAAAACAGATACTTGAGACTCCCAAAGATCGCTGTTCTAGTTTCATTAAATTCACATAAGATTTTGTTCAAGGCTTAGAGAAAAAAAAAATACAGGGCATACTGTACCACATTTTCACTAACAAAGAATTTGGAACTAATCTTGTTCCACTCTGCAAACAAAAGCCATATCTAGCTTCCACATTGTATTCTTCACTGTAAATACTCCAACTCTTGCTCTGTGTCACACAAAGGGAAAAAAGTTTGTCACAGCAGTTCACTGGTTAGTATGAAGAGACGTCTCCCCATGCAGGAGCAGAGAAAAGCCATAACTGATTTTCATGAAAAGACCTGAGGCTCAAAAGCAAGGACCCCATCTCAGACACTCCAATATTTGTATTCTGTGTTTTCTGCATCCAAGTGAACTTTGGTCATTATAAGTACCTTCAGACTCCATTTGGGAAATGCAGAGCTGCCTTCAGTCTCTCCTTGTTTCTGGGCTGAAGGAATGGCCTCAAAAGCACATGAAACAGACTGATTTCCAAGCCAGCACCTTTACATACAGAAAGGATTAGCCTTATTAGAATGGTTTGCTTTGCAATGCATCATTCTTTCTCCTGCTCTCAGCAGTTTAACAGAATTTCTAAGTTAACTCCAGCAATGCTTGGAACTCACTTTCCTTTGTAAAGGATTACTAGCCCAGAAGAAGTACAAAAGAACCATCTAAAGGGAAGATCACCTGGACATGGCAACCTGAAATTAAATCAATCACATGCATCATCTTTCCCTTTTTATCTGATCTTCTGAAAGTATTCAAAAAGCAATTCCTTTCTGTTCTGACACATCAGAGAGAAAAAAGACATGCATGAAGACAGACAGCATCAACACAGCTCATTCATCCAGTTCACAGTTGCACTGGCTGCATCAGTGTCAGGCAGGGCACTCACAAGGAGACAGGCAGAACTACTGACTTCTCAGCATTTGCAGCAGTGGAGAGAGGAGAATAGAGGCATTTTAAGAAACACTGCATGTGTTCTAGGAACAGAAAGTAACATGGATCAGCAAGATTAGCAGTCACTGAAGTACTTCCATGGCCTGATGCCCAAGCACTCGCAGCCATTGTAATACAGGGATTTTACTGGAGAGAATAGAACAGCAGGCTTTATATTGCATGTGGAGAAAAGGAGGCTGAAGAGAGACCTCACTCTCTACAACTACCTTTTCTCCACATAGACAAGTGGATTTAACCAATGAGACTCAGACCCAGTGAATACAGGCTAAGCAGAGGTAAGTGCTACTGAGTCTTTAAGATCTAAGCCCAGAAACTTGGCAAGAGCTAGATATAGCAAACACTACTTACAAAAGCTATAGAGTATGTCACACAGTGGAGCTTTGATCTAAGTTGATAGAATCATTTAGGTTGGAAAAGATCACTAGTATTATCAAGTCCAACCTTCATCCCAACATCTCCCCGACCACTAGACCATGTTCTGAAGTGCCACATCTACTCATTTTTTGAATGCCTCCAAGGGATGGTGACTCCACCACTTCCCTGGGCAGCCTGTTCCAATACCTAACTACATATACAATAAAAAGGTGACAAAACCAGAGATTTCACAAGGGATGGCACAACAAAGTATGCTTAATTTTCACAAATGCATGCCATGACCTTAAGGCATCTGAAGTTTACAATTCAACTGTAAACAAAGTTTGCAACTCAACTCTAACACTGCAGTTATAGTAAACTGTACCTGCTGTTCTCCTCTCTTTCTATCCAAAGATAGTTAATACAATGTCCCAGTATCCAGAAAGCACTCACTACAAAGTTATCCATAAATTCAAATCGGTTAAGGTTTTAATATTGATATTAAATAATAATTGATTATTTTAATAAGATGACAAAACAGTAAAAATCATGGTGGATTCTTAAGACACATTAGAAAAATTGAATCCATCAATAGTAGAAGCACTTAGCTGCAATCAGGTTTGATTACAAGCAAATATAGGAAAGCTGAAAAAGACCACTAGACACCATAACCTTTATTACTACAAAGAAATAGCAAAAGCACTCTTTTCTGAACCACAAAATATACAGCACACTCCCTAACACAGGGAAGGAAACATTTCCCCCCAATCTTCTCTTCCTCTCATACATTACATCAGACTAGAAAATGCTGCTGCATACTGCTTTTGATGCAAAACACATTAAAATGAGTTTTCCTGTAACTGTACAAATACATGTCTGTCCCTATGAGCTTACAAAAACTAAGAAAAAGATGGTACTCTGTTCTTCTGCCTCTCAATCGTCAGAAAGTACCCTCAACACAAGCAGGCCTACTATGACCATAAAATACTGAAGTTCTTGTTTTGGAAAAAAAAGCTGGAACTCTCACTGGAAGGCTGCTGTAAAAGGTTAAACATACATGTTTAATTCCGGAGGAGAAAAATATTCTGGAATTTTCCCCAAATAATAGCTCAAGAGATATTGCTACAGTCTATGGTACAAGCAAAACTGATAGCATCAAGTATGCATGACTGTACTTTGTATATTCACCTAATCCAAAGCAAGGAGCATCTACTATGTAAACCTTATTATACAGATAGGATAATCCTCAGATTCCCCACTCAGCCATTTAAGTGAAAATACCAGAAATGGCCCAATTAGAATCAAAGACAGCAAAAATAAAGACAAGCATTTATCTTTCTCTGATTTCTAGCTCTCATTTTCTTCCTCTTTTTCCCAGTGATGACAGACAGAAAGAAATACACATCCACCCCATAGTCTTCCATACAAGTATATACAAAAAAAAAATCAAATGTTTATTGGAAGTCTGCATGAAGGCACAGATGAGCTTGATTATAGACACATCGTAACAATTACAAATATAAGTAGACACCTTGAGATATACAACAAAGCAATAATACAGCTAATACAGGAATAAAATGTAACCTGCTTAAAAAAACCCCCAACCAAACAAAAAACGTAACAAACTTCTTTATATCAGAGATTCTTTCAACAATAAGCTCCAATTCACATCAACACAGTGTAATGCTTTTAAAGGCATCACTTAGATTCATACTCAACAAATCTGCACTTTGACCATTGTTGTTAACCAGTGGACTTATAAATCTGATCCAAATTTGAACAGGCTTCCTCCACTAGGTTCAGGAAAACAGAGGAATAACCAGCTAGACACCCAACCAACCTCTAATGAGGCTTCGTAGATTCTCTAAATATACAAGAGCAATCACCAAGGTACTGAAATTAAAGCTTCAGAAATGCTCAAGGATGCTTGTTCCATTTTTTACTTGCATTTGAGGAAATTGCTGTATTTCTGCAGGAAAGGAACAGTCTATAGCTGTCAGGTGATTTTTTTTCTTCCTCCACAGGAGGCTTAGATTTCATCTGAAACACCTGCCAAAACAAAAGTCAGCAATCACAAACTAAAGTGCCTTGGACAGCTGAGGTCTTACCACTAGAATAAAAACACCTTCGTTTATACAGTATTCATTTATATCATGAAAAAACCCACCTTTGCACATAGAAGACTACTTCCAATATTTCTGTGGAAAGGGGAACTGCTTACCCAGAGTACTCTGAGCAGCAATTTACTACAGCAATACAGAGTTTTCTCAAACTCAACCCTCAGCCATGTGTCCTAATTCCCCACTCCTCTACAAAAGTTTTATAGCGTCCGGAGCCTAGTTCCAGGGAGGAAAGACTCCTATCCAGGCAATACATGTAGAATGAGACCTAGTTCAGCTACGACATTTCACCTGACCCTGTGGCCACATCATCCCAACCTAAAGATGAGGTAGTACTTTTCTTTGGAGCCTAACTAGTTGAATAGGTACAAACACTATTCTCCCTAATGTAGCAGCTGTCTGTTAATGCAGCGCAAAACTCTACAGTTTTATCTCCTTCTCAGGGTACAGTACTATGCAAAAACAGCAACAGCTGCTTAAAAAAAAACCCCCAAAAACATGATATGAGCACACACTCTTACTTGAACTACGACTGCATCATAAAAGCCACAGTCTGGCATATTCAATGACTTCCTCCAGTCCACAAAGTGGCAATGACTCTTAACCTCTACTTGCACTGGGACTAGTGGTTATTACCCAAAAGGAACATGAGGGATATCCTGAGAAATCATTACAGTAAGGTGGGGAATTAAAAAAAAATAAAATAAAAAGATTAAGAACTCTATTCTGAATCCAAAAAGGGCTGGGAGAGGAATTCATCTCCTCAGGGAAATAAGGAAACTAGATTGTCTCTATGCACACAGTCCATTTGGTAATTAGGGGCTCTGTTCTGTCTCTCCAAATGGATAGATCTTTCCTCTCACAGAGGCTGTTGTAACATATGCATGTATTATAAATTCTTTTCGCTTACACTCATAAACCTTCTGGTTTCTTATGAGATGGCTTGAACTGGAGAAATATGTTCTGCATAGTCCATGCTCTGTAGACTCCCAAGGATCAAAAAGAAATAGACTGCCATTACTGAAACAAAAAGGAAACATCAAAAAGTTGAACAGTATTAGAACTCACACTGCTTGTAAAACTAAGTGTTAGGATTAGAAAAAGCACTACAAAACTTAAACAAGTTCCCTGGATGCATCCTCTTAGTAAGCATTAATCAATACTGAGAATGAGAAAAATGCTCAATTTCAATTGATAAAGCATTTAAGGCTCTTTTATTTGTCTCAGTTTACATTTATTTAACAAAATATATGGAGTCTATATTTTGTCTCCTGTCAGCAGTGCAACTTGCACAGATCCCAGGAAGGTTTCTTGTTTTCCTTGCTTCATTTTTCATTCAGCTAAAGTGCACAGTGATTCCACTCAGGCAGATGGATTCCTGAACACGAACATTTTAACAGGAAAGAAATTCAGTTCTGTTCAGCTCCAATACAGCCATTGCCAATAGAAAAGCACTGACACTTTCTTGAAAAACTTTGGTAGTCCTTTCTGCCCTTGGGAATATGCTCTCAGAGGAGTACTTGTAATTAAACCAATCTTATCTGCCTGTTAGCTGGAAGACTATTTCTGAACAGTCCCACCTCTTCTTCCAAAGAACTGGAACAAATTGTGGATAAAATAGACTCTTAATGCTGTACAGAGTATCAGCTGCATTCCAGTGTCCAAGCCAGATCCCTTGAGAGAAGTAAAAAGAAAGCTGCTTGATTGTCAGAAGAAAGCACTGCTGGAACAGCTAAAAGATGTAAAAACCAAAACAAAAATAAAAAAAAACCCCTTTAGCTGTAAAGGGGTACACTCAAAATGCACATTGTAGCTAGAAATTACTTCTGTGGCCTTACACAACTAGTGATGATGCAGTGTGCAACTGACAGGCATTAGTAATGAGGACAACAAAAACTCACCAAAGTGCTTCTGTGATAAAGAAGCCAAGCACTTAACCCTCATAGTAAGCTGGATCTCACCATCAAGTGAGTGTCTCCAGTTCCATCCAGGAGATGTGATAAAATCAAAGCTGCAGAATCATAATTCATTACTATAATTCACAAGGAAAACTGAAAATCCATTTACATTTATTAGGAGACGGTTGTGCACAATTTCTCACTTTGTTCAAAAAGTCTACAAATAGAGTTTAACACTTCTGATCGCAAGCCAATGTTTGTTCAACGTTCTTAGCTAGATAAGGCCAATTTAGCACATTGTTACACTTTCAAGATTTAATATACATTTGTCAGTTCTTTACTTTCCTCTGGTAACAGTCCCACTGGAACAGTAAGGAGAGTTCATCTAAGACACTTTATAACAGCAGCTGAACTTGGGTTACACAAACTCAGTTTTGGAATATGCTTGAAATGTAAATTATTCTAGGCAATTTTCCATTTTAACATCTTAAAGCAACACTGTCAAAGGCTTTTCCTCCCTCCTCCCTGCATTTATACTACCACCACTATGAACTCGCACACTGTAGAGCTGTATGTCCAAGAACCTCAAAGCATTTCAGAAAGGAGGGCACCATTTCAAATCTGATACACTTGAGCTGGAAATCCTACTTATAAAAGAATTTTTTTCTTCGTCTTATGTTTACAAAATGACAAGCATCAAACTAATCTTACCTTGACCTTAGTCCCACCTCTGTCTGCTTGTAATCTTCCTACATGCAATCCTACCAATGATTCAAGAGCTCTGTTTTAATTGCAATGCTCACAGCTGAGTTTTTGTTACAGAAAGGTGAGCATATGCTCCAAGAAATTATTTTCAGATGGAAGCACTGGTCAAATTTTGGGTCTGCCACAATCTCGAGAATCACTTGTTTGGAGAGTCACTATCATAACTAATGTAATTTGATAATGCACTTGATCCCATATTGGTTTGAGAAGTATAATAAACTATATATGCATTTCTCTAAATTTTCTCAGATCTGAAACTACATAGGTACAGTGAAGAAATCTTAGTTTTGCCTTAAAGCAGAACCTTTTACAACATTACTTTAACTTACTATTTTGATTTAGAGCACTAATTTTATAAAGATTTTTCAGTTTGAAATTCTTACTGAATAGGTGAGCGGAAAACATGAAAATATATGTACAAGTGTTAGCGTACTACCAGAATGCTGTACTTCCTTCTTAAAAATGTTCTTAATAAAGCATTAGACATGTCAAACAAACTTCTGTAAACAAAAGATAAATTACTCATGTTCTGCTCTGATTATAGCCAGATACATATTCTCATAAAAAAAACATTCTCTTGTCATTTTCCATGGCCCACATATTCATACATATGAGGTAAACCACTTAAAATCATCAATAATATATAAACCTCAGTACTCAACAGGAACCTCAGGAAAAATGTAACTGAGTAAGATGTCAATATCAAGAAGCGATGCTTTGTTCCACTGCAAAGTGAAACCAATTTATTTGTGCTAAATGAATGGAAAGAATGTATTCAGAATACATTTCTTTATACATTGTACCAGCTTAGGCTGCCAAATAAGCATTCATTAGTGCCATGTTGTGCTACTTTCTTGTACTCTGTTTCTACCAAGCAATACAACATTTTGGCTGTTACGCCAATATATTCCTATATGCTCATCTTATATCTTATTTTCTAACAGACTTTTGAACATTTAGAATACCTGTTCAAACTTTGCTTCAGGGGAATCACAATTAATATATTTTAACAAGAAAAAAATCATCATCAGCTGTTCTCTACAATCACATTGCCTTCTGCAGCAAAAAAATCAAAGAGCACGCTTTAATCAGCTATCAGTAACCTGTGGGCAGGACCACACTTACTGAAGTTAATTGTGACAGATCACACAGTATGGGCAGCTTACAGGTTAACATAATGTCAAGTGAAATCATAAAATCTTAAGGTCCACAAATCGTACATTCCACAGACTCCAACAAGCCAGTTCCCTCACTGCAAAATTCAGACTCTATCATATGTTTGAGGTGCTTTCAAATAGAAGTATGGATGTGTCCTGTGTACTGAATTAAGCTATGCAATACAACAGAGTATGTGTCTTTGGGCACTGATTAGGGTGTCTGACTCACTTTTGCACTAGAAGCTGTTATTTCAAATGACTCAAACATAGTGCTGATTTTCCATAAGCTTGGTAAACACTGTGATACTTCAGAATTTATCATATAGCCCATCATGCCTTTAATTTTCTGCAAATTGTCATGAAAAAATATAAAAAGGTATCCCTTTAATTTTACAAACCTAAAAGCCAGGAAAATGAAGCTTTGGAGCCAAGCAAAATGACGTAATGCCATATTACCAAACAGAGTAGCAAATGTTCCAGCCAGAGAATGGAGATACATTGTAGTTCAAGTAAACACTGATGGAAAACTTTGTTAAGTTAGTGTTGTAGACCCACAACACTGTCTGCATTTTATACAAACGTTTACAACACAATTAACAGTGAAGCCTATATAACCTCAGTGCAAATAAGTCAAATCCAAATATGCCAAGTAAGCCTTTGGCTTTTAGTAAACTGCTCCAAGTTATGAGTCCACTTCCGACATACAGACTGCTGAGCACATGCACTAAGGCTGAGAGGAGGGATGCACTGAATGTTGAAAAGTGGCTGACTGCGATGCTGTGGGTTGGACTGTAGGCTGCACAGGTGGTGGAGGTGGTGGCGGAGGTGGCTGCACTGGGGTCTGCGTGTTTGGAGAAGGAGGAGGAGTGGGACGTTTAAATTTGTCGGGGCTGTTACTTCTCCGTGTTGAAGGCCTCTGTAGAACAAATATTGAAATTATGTTTAACACACTCCTGAACAATGTTAGGTGCAAGTCCTCTAATCAATTTATTGAGCTTGGCAAAAGAAAAAAACAAAACAAGAGAAAAAAATCTGAATAATTATGTAGGAAGAATCCATTTCAAAACATTGCAAGAGTCACAATACAACTTTTACATAAAATAAATGTTACCCTGAAATGGAGTAGAAAAGGCAAGAGGAAGTACTTTTGCTGTCAAACAGAACACGCATTCCTTCCTACCAGCTTGCAGGAAAAGAACATATCCCAAAAGTAAGTCTACCTGTGATGACCAGCAACCTAAAAAGAAATGAGAGATGCTGCAGAGGCAGCACCTGCCAGTTGTGCTTGCCCAACCAGGAAGTGCTGACGAACCTTTAACTTCATGCTGATGTCCAACTACGGATACCTGAGTTTGGGTAGAAATGTTTCAATGCCAGAGAGTCTGCCCAGAATCTCTGGCTTTCTGAAAGACTCTTAGCCTGCACACTGGAGCAAGACCAAAGCACAATTCAAGTTGTTCTTTGGAGAACAAAAAAAGATTACAACCCTTTGAGCTGCAGGAATGAAACCAGCTGCTAGAGAGCTCCCCTCAGCAGAAACCACAGGTTTTCAACAACCTGCACATTTAAATACAAAGATTTTAAACTCACCATCTTTACAAACCAATGTAAAAATACAAATTACACTGCACAACACTAGCTTCTGCACTTTTGAAACCCAAATGCTTACTTATGATCCAGTTAGCATTAATCAAGAATCTCATGGCATGACAAACCACTCACCCGCAATTAATAATCAACCACAGATGAACAATTCTGGGGAGAAGCATGAGTACAGTGCTATACCAAATGTACTACAGGTAAAGTCAATTTATTCTGTAATGGAAATCAAAAATGAAGAGTCAAGAATCAAACTGCAGTTTAGTCAAATAACGTATATTGTAGCTATTTTTCTGCACAACTGTGTACAATAGATAAACGTTCTATGCAAAAACCAAGGGATTCTCAACAACTGACTGATGTCTCTAAAACAGTTAAAATGGTTTATTGCATTTGTGTACATTTAATAATATGAAGGGACCTGGTTTCAGTATCTAGACAAAGCCATGAGCTATTTATCAACACCTTTCTGAAAACAATTACTATTTTGTCATGATCTTTTTCATTGCGGCACAATGTGACACCAACTAATGTACAGTTTCAGAAAGAGCAGTATTTCACAGAGACTGAATAGAACAAGTTCCTTGAAAAAATTATTTATAAAACTGGGTTCCAGGTTTTCTAGAAGCATAAAGATCTTCCTGGGACTAACTCATGTGACAGCAGTGGGCTGAACCTGGCCCAGGATTCTGCCTTCATGCTGAGCTCCAGACTCCCTTGTGTTCTACCCACCATTGTAGCATTCCCGCTAATTTTCGCTCAATGACATGAACAATTACCTTTGCATGCTCACCTAAGCAACTTTAGAAGCAGACATATTTTAGCATTCTACTAAAAAAAAATCAATTGAAATATGTTGTCACAACTGAGAATGACAAGCATATGCAAAAACTTTGCAGGATATTTACATACTACCATACCTGTTCAGAAAAATCAAAAAGGTCTTGATAAAATAACTGTAAGGTATTTTGCAAAATGGTTAATCTTGAGACTCTGTTTGCTTATTAAACTCCACAAATATTTAGAAAAAACACAACTGAGTAGAAACGCATAAAACATTGCAGGTAAAAAGGAAATAAATCCCGTTGAAAGATATGAGAAATTGCCCTAACAAATGCTTATATTAACTTTCTTCTTTGCCAATGAGAATAGAAAATAAGAGTTAACTGCCTGTTACAGTGACATGATGGTAGCATTGTGTGTCATCCTGAAGAAAACCTGAGCTTGGAGCAACCTCAGATGACTCATCCGTCAGATGGTGGAGACTAGGAGAAAAATGAAAGCAATGTTTTTACTTCCCAGGATAGGCTTAGTAGCTTAGAACATCACTTCTCACACCCTGCCTGCCGTTCCATAAGATGATACCTATTACTGTCCTTAAGATGACAATACATCCTATTCTTTTGCAGAAAATAAGGTTCTCCAAAAAGAATCAGTTTCTGAGGGGTGAGGAGGAAAATCAGGGTTGAAGAAAGCAGCAATAGATCTTGGAGTGAGGAGACAAAAACAAATATTTACAAAAATGTTTTGTAAAAAAGCTTAAGGACAAGAAATCATAACTTTTAAAACCAAACTAACATTGTTAACAAGTACAGACTATTTTAAGTACTTACTGTAATACCATGGGATGGTCCCATATGTTGCACATGAAGGCCTGGGGAATTATAGTATGACATTCCAGCTCTAGTCAGTGAAGTTGGTGGTGTGAAACCAACTGTGTGACTTGCATATGACAGACCTAAAATTTGTTAAAACAAGGTAACATCAACATTCTTGTTTATATTACAAACTAAAGTGTGAGGGGGTTTAATTTTTTTTTAGTTCTGAATCAATGATAGGTTAAGAATACACATCTAAAAAAGTTCTTTGTATTGAAAAGTGTGATGTAAAATTAATTTATTTTCCTCTAGTAAACTTCCATATGTTTCAAAACGCACATTAAGCAATGTTAAACATAACTTTTCATTTAACATAAATGGTGTAAGGCTCTCCTCTGGCAGCTTAGTTTTAGTCCATGAGTATTTCCATCCAGCCTTCCATTTCTCCTCAGAGGATGGCCCCATGAACAAAATATGGTCTGAAGAAGCAGGGAGCTTTTGCCTGGGGGAGCCATCTATCACTAGGCCACTATGAGTTTCCACATAGAAACCAGATCTGCACCCAGGTTTCCTCCTGTTTTGCTTTGGTGTTTTATAGGCAGGGACCCAAATATCTTTGGGGCTGTGAAGTTAAAATATTCTGGGATTAGTTACTAGCTGGACTAGGCTAGCAACTAACATTTAAAATTACAACTTGTTTTATCCACATTAAGAACAGCCTAATATTGAAAATACTTTCATCTAAGTATTTCCTTTCTGTATGTACTAATTTATAGAGTACCTGTAGAGCTAACCAAGGTAAACAGAAACAGCAATTGCTAAGTGCTCGAAGTTCAGACCTTGAAGTGTTCTGAACATTTTGAGCATTTCTCAACAGCACATTTTCCAAAACCTTTAGCTCATTATTGCTTTCTGACAAAAATATCAGCAAGGTAGGAGACAAGAATTTTCTCAGTAGTTTCGTATTACATACTAGCAACTACTTTGGAGAATTATGACCAAAAAAAACATCTAAAGGTTTAATAATTTTCACACTTCTTCAACACTAAATCAATATAAAACAGTGCCACTGCAGCTATGACATACACCAGCACTCAGCTTTGTCCTCAACTGTATTCATCTGTGTTTGTGCCTACAGTTCATGAGACTAGATCCGGTGGGGAGGAGGGGGGAATAACCAAACCAACAAGCCTCAGATCACCAATAAAGTCATATAAAAAACCCCACATTCTCCTTGCTTCCTAATAATCAAATTCTAAATTTGATTCTGCTATATCCCCAGTGTATGTCTGGTGCAAATTACAAGTGATTGCAATGGAATCACTGTCACTTTAGAGTAGTTAAACAATGCAAATTAATAAAATTAATCTTCTTTTTGACTACACAATCTGATTGTCTGTACAACACATGTTTTATAGCTAAGTGTTTTTGTAAACAGGAGGACAGAAACAAGTCAATGTTCAGGGAGATGACAATGTGTTGCAAGTCAGAGACAAGAGCCCAGACAATAAAAGGCAAAAAATACACTTTAAGTAACCTTTGCAACATTATAATTTTGGACTGTTTTGGGATAAACCAGCTGCAAAAGTTTCACAAATCCAAGTCTATGAGGCAGTGAAAGAAGCAGTAACAGAGTAGTACACATACATCCAAGGTAGTTCGTCTCTGCAGGCCAGAACCTCTATCTAGCCTAGCTGCAGAAGCAAAGCAAAAAACAGTTTTAATCTACATAAAGACTAACTGGTAATTAGAGCAACTCATCCCCAGCTCCCTAGGAGTAGCAATACTTCCACAATCTTCAAAGTTCCATGCACTGTGCTAGAAATCTCAGTAGTATCTCAGCTTCGAAGAGTGCTCAGAAGCAGCATCTCAAGCCATGCAAGAACAAAAGGCTCTGGGTTCCAGGAGCCAGAATCTGACCCATTAAACCTGACCAGCTATCCATATGGAATTTTAGAGTTTCTAACTGGCTTCAAATGACATTTCTACAAATTCAGGCACATCATTTCCCAAACAAAACATGCCAAGTTATACAATTACTTGATGCAAAATATAGCTGTTGTATTATTCCGTGCTTTGACAGTGTCTTACTGTACTACTTTAGATATAAAGTACACACTGCTTTCATATATCCCAGACAGCTGTACTAATTCCCTATTGATCTCATTAGTTCTCCAACAAACTGCTACTTCTATTTTTCTGAAATCTGAAACTTCCCAGCTCTGGATATTAGTTTATCAGATGTGAAGGAGA